>CM060639.1:1636063-1728563 GCA_030578275.1 Meda fulgida
CCAAGCATGAATATTAGTTCAACTTAAATTGAACCTTATTGCAAAGTTGTAGCAAAGGTAGTAACAACATTTTCCCCTGAGCAATGCCAGTGGAAATGTTAAAAAGATTTCTGATGCCTTTGTGTAAATTGTGTATTTATGAATTGATGTTAAAAAATAAACCTACACTGAAAAATTAAAGGAGTAAAAAGCGGTGATAACTTGCCCCATTCTGCTTTACATGGACGCCTAGAAACAATGTTTCATATGAGATTTAAGAGTGGTGCTGCTCTCAAGTAGTGGTGACTGACTACTGCAGCTCTCACATTCACACAATTATGGAGGTTACTTGAGGTTTAGAATAAATATCTTGTCAACATAATTGATGAGAAAGAGAGTCTGCTGAATAGAGCTGAACTGTATACCTAAATTCTTAGTCTAACAATGATTGCTGCTCACAACAATAATTTATATTGACTAATTCTAATGATAATTAACATTCACCATAGAGATGTAATGGTCATGGCTATTATTATATGGTACTTTCATTTTTTCCTGCATTTTACTGCTCTGGCAAAACTGAATAAATCTAATTGAATGGCTTTGATGGAGGCATTATAATAGATCCATGTGTACTTTAAATCATAATGCCTTAATTTTATTTTATTCCCTGAGGGTTAGCTGTGTCAAAACATACAGTGTAATTGTCAGTGGCTTACAGCTTAAGCTGCATTATGTGGTTTGTATTAGTTTGGTAAAACTGGTTAACACCCTGTATCTTTGTATGGTTGACCTTACTTCAAATGACATTTTAAGAACATTTTGAGTTTGAATCTAGACAGCCTAGTCTGTGGCACATAGATTTCATTCAGGCAACTGATTTACTGTTGTGTTCAGAATCATGTTGGGATATTGCAATATCTAGATTGTTAAAAAAAACGAGCATGAGGTATTCATTTTCATGTTTGGTTTATTCTACAGAACTACAGAAGAGATTGTCACAGCAATCACTGTTTAGAGAGATCCATCTTTATTTTCACTCTTCATCAGCCCCCTTCTGTTAGGAAGAAAAAGGAAAAAATGTTAACGCTAAGCTGATACTGTACAAAATGGCCTAAACTCTACACTGCTAATCTTTATTTATTTTTTTATTTTTTTCAATAGCTACACTATTTAAATATCAAAATGCATTTCATTAAGTGTAGTTGTCTAAACTACTTGATATTCATATCCTAAAGTGTATGAACCTATCCTGATCCTATGTATCAATCGCTGCTCTCTTCCTTTTCTATTGATGTTCATGGCACGAAATCTTCATATTTCCACAACAAGATCAACAGCGCTTCTAACAAACACTTTTCAAGACGTTCAACTCTCTCCTCTGTCTGTTTCGACACTATGATTCATCAGATCATTCTGTCCACCCTCTCATCACTGGGCATCACAGGAACTCCTCTCCACTGGTTTTAATCCTATCTCACGGGTAGGTCCTTCTGGGTCGCATGTAGAGCCGAGGTATCCAAAGCACATCAAATGACCACAGGTGTTCCTCGGGGTTCATGCCTTTTCGAACTGAGTATAATCTGACTTCTAATCTGTAATGCTGCCTGAATCATAATCATACACTGTTTGTTCGTTGGCCAGAGGTGAACTGGCCCCCGACTGAGCCTGGTTTCTCCCAAGGTTTTTTTTTCTCCATTCTGTCACCTGATGGAGTTTTGGTTCCTTGCCACTCTTGCCTTGGCTTTTGGCTTGCTTAGTTGGGGACATTTAAATATTCAAAAATATTATTGATCTGCCTTACTTAAGGTGGATGATGACGCAATTTTCTTCTAGAAACAAACTGTGTTGTATTACTTTCATGTTATCACTGTGAAGCTGCTTTAATAAAATCTGTATTTTAAACAGCGCTATATATAAGGGTGACTTGACTTGACTTGACTATGCAACACAACTTCTCGTCCAGGCCCTGGTCATTTCTAGGCTTGATTACTGCAATGCCCTTCTGGCAGGACTTCAATCATGTGCAACTAAACCTCTACAAATGATTCAGAATGCTGCAGCTCATCTTGTCTTCAAAGAGCCCAAAAGGGCCCATGTCACTCCTCTCTTCATCTCTCTGCCATCACAGAGAGCCACAAAATCAATCTCCAGAACATTCTCATTCACGGTTCCATGCTGGTGGAATGATCTCCCCGCCTTCATCGGAATCCAGAATCCCTAACAACATTCAAAAGACAACTGAAAACTCATCTCTTCCGTGAGCACTTAACCTCTCAAAAAAACAACTTTCCTTTTCCTTTAATCCTCCCTTGTCTGGTTTATGCTACTTTGAGCACTGGCTGTGCTTTGTATTTTGAGCACTTCTTGCATTGTTTTTCCTCTTCATTATGACTCGCTTGCTTTAGTCCTCATTTGTAAGTCGCTTTTGGACAAAGGCTTCTGCTAAATGACTAACTGTAATGTCACTAAAAAGTCCTGATCTAGAGTTGACCTATCAAGTCGACTCTACTGTGACTATTTACTTGTGGCTTTTCTGAGGGTTTTTGTTTGTGTGTGAACAAAATCACTTGTTTTAAGTGCCTACTCTTACTTTATTGGATCCTGTATCTCGAGTCTTGGCTCTCAGCTTGTTGACCTGAGATTCAGCAATATCAGCCCTCTCCTCTGCCTCATCCAGCTCATGCTGTATCTTACGGAACTTGCCCAGATTGGAATTGGATTGTTCTTCCTAAAGATTACACACAACAGCATTTGTGAAAATCAAAAGATGCAATTACTACAAAAGTCGTCTCATATGATGGCATCAGTGGGGCAAAATACTCACCGCAACCTCAGCAGATCTCTTGTAGGATTTGACCTTCAGCTGGAGTTTGTCCACCAGATCCTGCAGGCGAGCCAGATTCTTTCGGTCTTCCTCAGTCTATGCAAAGCAAAAAATGTTTTTAGTTTATGCAATATACATTTAAATACTGTAAGACAGCACTTTATTTATTGTTAACAAATAACATGATCAAATCCAGCAGGGGCAAAATTGTTAGTGGGCAACATTTTTCCTACCTGGTAGGTGAGCTCCTTGATACGTCTCTCATATTTACGAATCCCCTTTACCGAGTCACTGGCCTTTCTCTGTTCTATCTCCACCTCACTTTCCAGCTCTCTCACCTAACAGATGTGTAACAATTTTAGTATAAAATTTTCAAATCTTAGAATAAGCAATTTTACAGAAACAAGCATCAATACTTGTTTCTAAAAACTTACTCTGGCCTCCAGTTTCTGGACCTGCTTCTTGCCACCCTTCATGGCGATCTGCTCAGCCTCATCCAGACGGTGCTGCAGGTCCTTGATGGTCTGCTCCATGTTCTTCTTCATGCGCTCCAGATGAGCACTGGTGTCCTGCTCCTTCTTCAGCTCCTCTGCCATCATGGCAGCATCAGTGATGGCCTTCTTGGCTTTTTCCTCAGCATTCCTGCACTCCTGCACTGCCTCCTCAACCTCAGTCTGAAGCTGAGTATTATCCGCCTCTAGCTTCTTCTTCTGATTCAGCAGGCTGGTATTCTGAGCATAGACAATGTTGACATTCATATAGCCTTTTGATTATATTGTTTACTAAGAGGCTTTATTTTGCATAGTATTATTACAGATGTGTCATACCTGAGAATGCAGGAGCTGAACTCTCTCACTGACATCCAGCAATTCCTGCTCAGCCAGTTTCCTTCCTCTCTCGGTTTGTTCCACCATGGATCTCAGCTCATCCAGTTCAGCCTGCAGCAGATTGTTGCGTCTCTCCACAATGGCGATGTTCTCTTTGAGATCGTCATTACTACGAAGAGCATCATCTAGTTGCATTTGGGCATCCTGTAAAATAAATGAAAATTTATATGTTTTACAAATGAAAAGACTAAAGAACTATGTTCATTCACCTAATCATTATAGCATCTTGTTTTGAAGATTCGTCATACTTTGAGATGTCCATGAAGACCCTTAAGTTGCTTCTGGGCTTCTGATGCCTGTCTATTAGCCTGGCTGAGTTGAATCTCCATCTCATTGAGGTCTCCCTCCATCTTCTTCTTTATCCTGAGAGCTTCATTCCTGCTGCGGGTCTCTGATTCCAGTGAGCTCTGCAGGGTATCCACCACTCTCTGCTGGTTCCTCTTGGTCTGCTCCATCTCTTCATCTTTTTCTGTCAGCTTACGTTCAATATCAGCTTTGACCTGATTGAACTCAAGCTGAGCTCTAAGTATCTTGCCTTCCTCGTGTTCAAGGGAACCCTATGAAGAGTAAAATGGGTGTTTGTTATAATTGAGATTTAAAGTTTTTGTTTAGCCCTGTGTTTTGGGGTGGGAGGTGACCTCCCTTCAAATAATCTGGAATGATCAGTTGCTTTAAACAACAGCTTGATTGAAATCAATTTTTCAAATTAATAAAAAAATTTAGGGGGAAATGGTTATTTTACCTCAGCCTCTTCAAGAGCAGTTTGTATCTCTTGTTTCTCCTGCTCCAGTTGTTTTCGTAGTTTCTCCAGCTCATGAATATTCTTCCCACTCTCACCAAGTTGCTCAGTGAGGTCAGAAATTTCCTCTATGCAATAGAAATAACATGTGAGCTCACAAATACTAGCAATTAAAGTAATGGTTTGGAGTTGTAGAACCACTCTTACCTTGGAGATTCTTGTTCTCCCTTTTCATGCTCTCCAGGTGGTCCAATGACTCCTCATACGAGTTTTTCAATTTAAAGAGTTCAGTGCTCAAAGATCTAGCTTCTTTTTGGGCACTTTCCAGTTCAGTTTGGGACTCCTCATACTTCTGCTTCCACTCAGCCAGGACCTGGTTAAATTTAACAAGTCCAATTGGTCAATGAGAGCAGTGCAGTTTGCTGGTATTTTGTTTTGTAAATTTATGGCAAATTTTTCCAGCTAATGACAAAATGTGCTTTCTCTCCTTACTTTATCAAAGTTTCTTTGCTTCTTGTCCAGAGCAGCAGCAGCAGCATTGGATCTCTCCACATCCACCATGAGATCTTCAATCTCATTCTGCAGCCTGTGCTTGGTCTTCTCCAGAGAGGAACATTTAGCATTAACAGCTTCCACAGCTTCTTCTGCATCTTGCAGACGCTGAGTCAGTTTCTTCCTGTAATAATCAAAATACAAAATATAGTGAACATCAGATGCATCATTCATTAAAATTTGTTTAATAGGCCTCAAACTATAGCAGAAAATTTAGAAAAGTGTCTAATCACTGAAGACAAAACTTTTAAATATGGTTTGTTTCTTACTTTGCTTCCTCCAGCTCCTCAGTCCTCTGGATGGCATCAGTTTCATACTTGGTTCTCCACTGAGCCACTTCAGAGTTTGCTTTGGACATACTACGCTGCAGCTCAGCCTTGGCTTCTTGCTCCTCTTCATATTGCTCTCTCAGCAGATCAGCATCATGACGAGCAGACTGAACTGCATGGGCCAGGGCATTCTTAGCCTGAAGACAAACGAAAACAAGCAAATATTTGCCAGTTGTTGAAAACAATAGTGAATTTGTATGTCTTTAGCAAACATTTTAGTCATTGATGATTTTGAAAACCTTGATTTCTTCTTCGAGCTGTCTCTTGAGGTCTTCAATTTGCTGAGTGTTTGATTGTTTACCTCTGGTTAACTGAGTCACCAGGGAGTCTTTCTCCTCAAACTGTCTGAGAAGTTCACCTAAAATACAATATTAAAAAAATATTGACTTTTTTTCCAATTATCATTATGGTACAGTTGGTAACACTAATATTTTGTGCTCTTACCATTTTCAGTTTGCAGCTTGGCTTTTTGCATGGTGAAATCATTGATAGTGCGCTGACCTTCCTCAGACTTGGTTCTGTACTCATTCATCTGGTCTTCCAGAGTTCTGCACATTTTCTCCAGGTTTGTCTTGAGGATAAATTATATTGTAGTTGATAGCTTTCTTTGACTGACAACACATACATTATGGACTCTCACCATAATTTCTCTCGCTCACCTTTGCCTTTGCAAGCTGCTCCATGTTGGAGACCACATCGTCCAGTTCCAGTCTGAGTTCACTCTTCTCTTTCTCCAGCTTCTGCTTCACTCTCTGGAGATTGTCAATCTGCTCTCCCAGATCAGCCACACTGTCTGCATGTTTCTTCCTCAGTGTAGCCGCAGTGGACTCATGTTGCAGAGTGGACTCTTCAAGGTCTCTGCGCAGTTTCTGGAACTCAGCTTCACGTTTCTTGTTCATCTCAATCTGGGCAACAGTGGCACCACCAGCCTCCTCCAACCTCTCACTGATGTCCTCCAGTTCTCTGGACAGATCAGCTCTTTGTTTCTCAACTTTAGCGCGAGCAGCTCTCTCAGCCTCTAGCTCTTCCTCAAGCTCTTCAATTCTGGCCTAGTAATGTGCATAAATTCAAAATTAAGGTTCAAATTTCTAACGATCCAACTGTCTATCTTATTAAAACATATAAAGTTTACCTGCAACTCTTTCAGTTTTTTCTGGAGTTGGGACTCCAAAGCTTGTCCGTCTTCAATCTTGCTACTGAGCTGGCTTATTTCAAAGTCTTTTCTGCCAAGTAAACAGGATGAGTGATTATATACAATTTCACTTTAAAAAGATCTGGTAACACTTTACAGGTTCCATTAGTTAACGTTAGATAATGCATGAAACAACATTAACTTAACAATTAACAAAACATTTGTTACTGTATTGATTAAACTTTGTTGCCATTAATTGATAAAAAGAAAACCTTTCATTGTTAGCTTGTGCCAGGTAACAATAAAGCTTAATAATGTGTCAGTGAATGTTTAAATTTACATGAACTGAGATTAATAAATGCTTTTTAATAAATGAAATTAATAAAAGTATTTTTCATTATTAGTTCATGTTAAATATAGTTAACTAAAGTAAACTGGAACCTTATTGTAAAGTGTTACCAAATATCTTTAAATATTAAAATTGGATTTTATATTTATATATTATATATTTATATTACTTCTTTAGCCGCTCCTCCGTCTGCTGCTTATCATTTTCCAAATCCATCACATTCTCTTGAGTTAACTTCAAGTCACCCTCAAGCTTTCTTTTAGCTCTCTCAAGATCCATACGAATTTTCTTTTCTTGTTCCAAAGAACCTTCAAGCTAAATTTCATGCAAAAAATAATAATAATAATTGCGTAATTGCTTTAAATGTTTCTCATTTTAATTCTAGTATTGTGTTTTGTGACTCTTACATCATCCACTTGTTGCTCCAGCTTGGCTTTGGCTTTGGTGAGTGTGTTGACTTTGTCTTCCTCACTCTGGAGGTCATCCAGCGTTTGCTGATGGGCCTCCTGAAGAGCTTTCTTCTCCTTGGTCAGCTTAGCGATAATCTCATCCAAAGCTGCCATCTCTTCTATCATGTTTTTAACCTGTAAAAATGTGTCATTGTATCAAGGGACACTTATCTCACCATTCTAGCACCAATAACAGGTTCAGTGTTAAAAACTGACCTTGTTCTCAGTGGCATGTTTCTCTTTCTCTACTTTGGCTAGAGTGAGCTCAAGATCATCAATGTCCTTCTTGAGCTCAGAACATTCATCCTCCAGCTTTCGTTTCTTTGCAGTCAGCTCAGCATTCATTTCATCTTCATCCTCCAGTCTCTCAGTCATTTCTTTGACTTTGGCCTCAAGCTGGATCTTGCTCTTGATCAGACCCTCACATCTCTCCTCAGCATCTGTAAGATTATCTTGCTCCTATCAACATGAAAAAAAAATTTAAAACTTGTTTTGTTTTCTGTTTTGTTTGAAATGTGAAAAGTACAGAGTTGTAGTCCCATGTGAACTTACAGACTGTGCTAAAAGCTGCAGGTCGTTCTTCTCTTGGAGAAGAGAAACCATCTTTTCCTCAAGCTCCTTTCTGCGGGCTTCAGATTTAGCATAAGCCTCCTTCAACTTGGTGAATTCCTCCTTCATGTTGGCCATTTCTTTCTCGGACTCTGCACTTTTCAGCAGAGGCTTGATCTTGAAGTAGAGCTTCATCCAGGGCCAATTCTTGACACCCATGAAAGCACGTACGTTCCACTGTATCACCAACAGAGAATCTCTGTAGATATTAAATAAGAATGTTCAGTCTTGCATTTTAAATGTAACTTGGAGAATATGTTAAAGACTGAAGAGGTAAAATCTAACCTCCTTTCCACAATTTTCTGGAACTCCTCTCTCGATAGAAAACCACGAGACATGGACTGAATTCCAGTTATAATAAGTGCGAGACGATCATCTCGCATCTCTTCAAGAGCACCCAGAAGACCAGCCTTAAAAAATACCTGAATAGTAAAGAATTTTGGATCAAAAGGATGACAATGGAAAAGTAGCTTTGGAAAAATTGAATGTTAATATAAAAATACCTTTGTATGTCCTAACTTGTACTGGTTGTGATCGATATCCAGAGAGCCCAGAAGTTTTTCTGCACCCTTCTTGTTATCAATGAACTGTCCCTCAGGGATAGCAGCAGGATTTAGGATGCGGTATCTACGCGCACACACACACAAAAAACACATTAGCTATTGTTTATATGTATGTTAAGGGGTCGGAAGTACACTGGAAGCCATCAGAGGCAGAAGGTGTTAGAATACTCCACCCTATTGAAGGGTAGGTCACTAGGAAGCAGGGAGTTGCTATTAGTGCGTCTCGCAAACCGAAGATCTCTGACTCTTCCATTTAAACAGGGGAGCCCCGAATTTAGTGATTCGGTAATGATATTTTCTGATTATTTTTATTTCTTTTCTATGTTCACTTTGAATTACCATTGTGTATAAAATGTCCTATACAAATAAACTTGCCTTCCCTTGCCTTCATACTAACCGTTGTTTGAAATCTCCATACAGGATCCTGTTGGGGAATCCCTTTCTGCAGATCCTGATGCCCTCCAGCACACCGTTACAGCGAAGCTGGTGCATGACCAGAGGATTCTCCATCGCCCCAGGAGTCTTGCTCTCATTGGGGATGAGGCAGCGCACAAAGTGAGGGTGAGTTGACCTCAAGTTGGTCATCAGCTTGTTCAAGTTCTCCTGTTGGTAGACCACAGAGGATTTAGATTAATATGATATAAAACCTTGTGAGACAATATAGTATTATGTTATTCCTTACCCTATGAAGGGCTGACACCGTCTGGAAGGAAGAACCCTTCTTTTTGCTACCTTTGGCAGCCTTTCCTCCAGAATCCGTAGCTGTGAAATAAAGGATTTTTGTTAATATTAAACCGTAAAAATAGTGCTTATTATATTTTCATGTCACACATCAGTGTGTACTTACCTGAGTCATCAGTAGCGAAATTAGCAAACAGAACAGCCAACAGCTTAAGGGTTGACTTCTGGAAAAACCCTACAACCGTCTCATTGAGAGGGTCCTTGTTCTTTACCAGCCAGTTTGAAATGTTGTAGTCCACAGTACCAGCATAGTGAACGAGGGCAAAATGGGCCTCTGGTTTACCCTTGACAATCCTAGGCTTCTGGAAGTTTGGATTTTTCCCCAAATGGTTGTCATAAAGTTTAGCTTTAAATGTTGCATCACTGGCTTTGGGAAACATGCACTCCTCTTCAAGGATGGACATGATACCCATGGGCTACACAGTGACACAGTTAACAAGAGTTAAAACTGAAAATTATGATTTTTATCCTCACAGTATAATTATCAACATAGTATTCACCCACCTTCTCAATAAGCTCAATACAAGCCTGCAAGTCCATGCCGAAGTCAATAAACACCCACTCAATGCCCTCCTTCTTGTATTCCTCTTGCTCCAGCACAAACATGTGGTGGTTGAAGAACTGTTGCAACTTCTCATTAGTGAAGTTGATGCACAGCTGCTCAAAGGTGTTGGACTGCAGGTGGAATATATTGTATAATCACAATCACAGTCAAACAGGTTGCATTTCTTGTTGAATTTTTTCTATGAAAAAAAATAATCAGTTGATTTCAGCTTACATCAAAGATCTCAAATCCAGCAATGTCCAGCACACCAATGAAGTACTGGCGAGGCTGTTTGGTTTCCAGGGATTGGTTGATTCTCACAACCATCCATAGGAACATCTTCTCGTACACTGACTTTGCCAGAGCACCAATAGAGTAGTACACCTAATAAAGAAAAGATTGAATTTTGAGAGAGCGAACTAGAGAGCGAATTTTCAGATACTTGAAAGATTTTGTTTGTATGTCTTGGAAAGTGAACCTATGATGCTGAAAACTCTAATGCCCATTAGATGATTATTTTCATTAATTACCTGCTGGACACTCTGTCCCTTGGTGACCCACTCATTTCCTACTTTGACTCTTGGGTGGAGTAAACCCTTGATCAAGTCAGCTGAATTTAGGCCCATCAGATATGAGATTTTGTCAGCTTCTACATGTTAAATAAGAATACAGAGCTATGAATCTATATGCAACATGTCTTAGACTTTTTTTCTTTATGAAGCTGAGATTTCGAGTTATACTGACCCTCAGTCCCATCAGCCTCGGCCTGTTCCTCTCTTTGTTTCTGTTTGAACTTCATGTTGCCAAAGTGCATGACGGAACCAGTCAGCTTGTAGATGCTGTTCTGCTCTTCTTGGGTGAAGCCCAACACATCGAACGCTTCCTACAGCAAATGTACAGAGCATGTAAAATTTTATTGCAAATGTTTCATATTCTTTCTCTTTTTTTGGCAAGTACATTAGAAGTCTTTCTTTTTAAAGAATAGACTGGCCAAGAGAATCAGTTATTTTCTTTTAAGTCATTCTATACCTGTATGACTTAATTTCTTCTTAGGAAGACAAAATGAAAAACAAAGGTTCTTTTCCTCACACAATCACATGGCTTCAGAAAAACAAGTTGTGTGGATCTTTGATGGTGCTTTTTCATACTTATTGACAGCCCCTGATCATTATATGCTTTTATTGTATGGAAACCAATCAAGACATTATCAATTTGTGTTCCACAGCAGAAACGCAGTCATACGAGTTGTCAAAAGTGTTGTTCTTGTATTGTGAACTGCCTATATTGTAACAAACACCCACATCAGTGGCTATCAGCTCGTCACCGTCATCAATAGATGCCACTTGTGTTTCTCCTTGGGAGATAAAGGCGTAGTCAAAGGGGTTGTTGGTGATGAGCAGCATCTCTAAGGAGAAATGGGAACATACATCAGAAAAGATTTTTCTAATTAGAGATGGCAATGTTAATAGATATGATGGGTAATTTTACCCAGCAGTTCTGGTCTTCTCTGGGACAGAATCTGATAGAAGATGTGGTAGTCTCTCTCAGCCTTGAGCTGAAAAGTGACACGAGACTTCTCCAGCAAATCTAAATTAATTGATAAATAGATGAATATCAAAACAGTTGCACATTTCATCAATGTGTGATTTGTTGGAATGATGTTGAGCAGTAAAGTACTTACAAGTCTCAATGTCAGCAGAAGCTAACTTTCCACTGTGGCCAAAATGAATACGGATAAATTTACCCTGTAAATAAATCAATACATAATATAATACATAACATGCTCATATAATATATCATGGAAACCAATATAGAATAATAACACCAATGTGAACCCCACTTACAAATCTGGAGGAGTTGTCATTTCTGATGGTTTTGGCGTTACCAAAAGCCTCGAGAGCAGGATTACACTGGATGATTTGATCCTCCAGAGTACCCTGAGAATCATATTTTAACAATAGGTGTGAAAAACGTTTGATGTACTTTCTTCTCAGTTAACAGCCATGCATATTTTCAGATGCTGTGTAGTCTTGTAATAATAATAATAATCCATAAAGAACCTAAGTCACAGTAGAAAACTAATTGGGAAAACAATTTTTTTTTTTGTTTACGTGTTAATGCATTGCATTATGGTAGGTAAGGGAGTATCAAAGTATGAATTTGTGACTTCAATATTTAAGAAACGAAGACCATTCATTTAGTAATCATTTTTTGTATGCCATGTTATAAAGAAGGTATATTCATTCATCCATAATAAGCCATTTTTGGGGAATTAAGCACCTTTTTCTCCATTGATGGATCCTTCTTGCCAGGCGATGCTGCTGCAATGCTCGCAAAGTACTGGATTACTTTTTTAGTGTTCACAGTCTTTCCAGCACCGGATTCTCCACTTAGGATTAAAACAGTTTATTAAATGGCTGATAAAATGCAGCATAGAAAATATTGGTAAAAGGAGGAGTATTTTGGTACGTCATAATATATATTACATACGTGATCAGGACAGATTGGTTTTCTCTGTCTGTGAGAACATAAAACATAAGAAATGTAGCATTTGAAATTGCATTAGAAATAAACAAAAAATTACAAGTCAGATCCTCACCTGACAGCATGTACTGGTAGGCATTGTCTGAGATGGAGAAGATGTGTGGAGGGGCCTCATTTCGTTTCTTCCCTCTATAGGCATTTACGACTTCCTGGTTGTACACTGGCAAAAACTTGTAGGGGTTCACAGTGACACAGAAGAGCCCAGAGTAGGTCTGTAAGAGATTCACAGAAAGTTTAGATCTGCTCATTCAAGATAAAGAACGTGTGAATGCTTTAAGACTCGACTCACGTAGATCATCCAGGCTGCGTAACGCTCTTTGAGGTTAAACAGCACAGCGGGCTCGTGCAGGAAGGTGAACATCACCATGTCCTCAATTTTGTCAAACTTTGGTGGGTTCTGGGGGTGGATATCAATCTCCTTCACAGTTACTGTCTGTGGATAACACAGAACAATATTTTGACAGTCACAATGTACTTCTGTCTACAATCTACAACAATGCAGAGATTAGATCTTACCTTCCCGAATTCAGTGTCAACAGTGACTTTGTCACCGTCTCTACTGGTGATGGAGGCTTTGACATACTCAACCGCAGGGTCGGGCACAAAGCATTCTTTCTTCATGTCGAAGGGGCGAGTTTGGGCCTCCAGACGCTCCTTGTCTGACTTTCGTAAGAACGGGGCAGCTGCCCCGAACTCTGACATCACATCCACCATCTTTCAATCAGACTGAGGCATAGATGACAAAATTCTCATTACTTGTAAAACTTGTTTACAATTAAAAAATCTATTGTAAAAAAATAAAAATTTATTATTTATAAATATAAAATATTTATAATTATTTATTGGTCTTTCAACAGAAATTATTGCATTCAAAAAGAAAATATTGAATAAGCATACATATACTATAACATACAATATACTATATACACATTGTATTGACCTTTATAAGAGCATGCCTTACCAGATGAAATCCAAACCCAAAATGTCCAAGTCCTTTCAATAAAACAAGAAACATCATTAATGAGAAGTCATCTTATTCTATTGTTCAGTCCTAATTAACAATTTTATCTAAATTATGTGTGCTCTTACCTTTAGATGGTACAATGATGTGAGCTTGCAATATTGTGCTGTAACTTATCTCTTTATATAGAGGCACAATGACTGTGACGTTGACCATCTGTATTTGGTCAGGGTCATTTGTGTGTGTAGCTCTTTTTGGGTGCCTGAAAAAAATCTTTGTGTGAGTCATAGTAGTTTAGCATGTGGAAATGGTAGTGCAACACGATCAGAAAGGATCTAAATCACAATGGTGCTATTTTTATCCCATATGCATATCTTCTTTTTTTAAAGATATCAGATCTTTCCTAAAGTTTTTTATACTAAAATGTACACCTCCACTTTCATATTTTATAGTTAGTTTCATAGACCAAATTCAAAACATTTTTTTTTCATTTTTCTTTTAATGTATGTAAAGCATTATAGAGGTAGAGACTCTTGTGTATATATAATGTATCTTAGTTGAACATAGTTGAACATTCACATAATCCTTTTTTAAATAAAATTGCTTAATTGACAGTTAGATTCCAGCAATAATGCACTGATGCTTTTCTTAAACTGTGTAACTTTCTATCCTTAAAGAGAGACAGGCATGCACTGGGAATTTCACAGTTTTTATCTTTGTGCTTAAGGATCAAGACAAGGTAACAGTGGTTCACGAACAAGACGGCTGTCAGTAGACAGCTGTAACGGCAACAATGAATATCTGCACTTGTGACCTTTTGTTCTGGCCTAATGCAGAGACAGCTGCAACTCTTGCTTGTTCTTGTTTGTTGCTATGACCCTTCTTGATTTCCCAAAGCTATATCCATCATATGTGTTTTTCAAGTTCATTAGCAGTCATTCAAATGAACAATAGCTTCATTCATGTTCATCCTTGTACAAACCCATTCTTTCTTCAAAAAGATTTTCCAGCTTTACAAAGATTTCCAAAAACAAATGCAAATGCATTGTATTCTGTAAGATGCAACATCTGTTTTGTATGTTTACAGAAGTTAATATATTCTGAATACATTACAGCAGTGTTACTTTTTCTCTGCATCAGTTAACACGTAGATGCTTTTAATTTTTCTTAACAGATAGAATATGGCAAGCAGGTCAAACTAATCGTCTTAGCCCCAAGGCGTTGATTTGTTGTTGAGCCGTGTGAGCCATCACTCAAGACCTTGAGGTTTCTGGCCTGCCATGACCTCTCATCCCTCAGTTATTCTGCACCCTCTCAACAAACACCTTACTTAGTCTTAGCACTTGGGCAATCTATTCTAGCCCTCTCATCCTTTACAGAGCCTCATTCTGACCTGTCTATTTACCCTTGTTTATCAAAACTCAGGAGCAAGAATGGCAGAAATGGGGGCAACCTTATGTCTAATAAAGTTTGTAACCGGAGCTTCCTTTTGTCACTGGGTGCACTAGAATGGTCTTGCATCTGTTGGGTTAAATAAGAATCCATTGTGTCTCTACTTCCTGTCCTCTGCTTCAGAACATGCAGCTAGTTTTGCCACTAACAATTTAAAACCTGGAGTAGGTGTAATTCTTAAACGTTTAACAATGGCACATTGATTAAACGCAACATTGGCAAGGAAACATTTCTTGACAGAATGGCCCAGCCGATTTGATTTTTTAAAAATAGTTTCATTGAGATAAACAGTGGGGTTAAAAACAAAATTATTATAGTTAATTAAAACTAAAACCATAAACAAATACATTACTTGAAATGAACATTAACTGAAATAAAAGTAAAAGTTGCCAGCCAATGCAACATGTCTTATTTTAATTTAGTTTAACTTGATGTATTAAAATAAAAATGAATAAAAATGTTTTAAATGACACAAACTTTAACTAAGATGTTTTCCACGCTTTTTGAAAGTTCTTGATTTAAACTTGAACTATGTTTTGTTAGAGTAGCATGGTGCTATTACAACAAAAAAAAGTCTTTATTTTCTGCCAAAGCCAGAACAAAACAGGCGGTCATTCCTTTGACTTCCATTTATACGCATGGAAATCATCAGACCGCAAGCTCGTGCAAAAACCTTTGCATTCCGCTGCCTTCCAAAGTTGAAGTTTTGTGGTCTGCGAATTCGCAATCACGTGAAGAAGTGTGACCAGTAGAAGATCGATACATCCTTGGCTTAATTAAAAGAACAATATTTTTGCAGTAAAGTTGAGTAGATCGTAAATCTTTAAATTTTGAATGTATAATTATTTTTTATATGTTGAATTTATGTTTATAAAAAACGATGCTGCAGAGTGTAACATTATATCACGACTGTTGCCTTGTCCAACCAAATTTCACATGCTCAAAATCTAGCGTGGATTAATGCGAAGATCGACCAATATTTTTACACAGCTTGTTGTAAATGTTAACTGGCGGATCAATAAGAAGCTAATGTGCTTTTAAAAAATCTAGAAAATTAAGGCATCTAGAATATTAAATATAATCTTATATTAAATTAATATTTATAATCATTTTTCATTTTGATTTATCCCTTTTCTTAAAAAAGCTTTAAAGGTTTTTATAAATATTCATAAATATTAAAACAACGTCATTTCCTGATGGAAATAGAGACGTTATCTCGATTGACATTAGGGGTCTCACTTGGGAGCCACAATCTACTCTGATTTTTCGAAAACAGAATTCACATGCCTAGCCACTCCCCGATAAGATGGCGGCATGCATCCACTCATAAGGTTTGTGCTGAGGAGCCGAGACATTGTCTCGGCCATTTAACGGGGTAGTTCAAGGTTGTTGCAGGAGGGACATAGCGTCTCTTTTCCCTCCATCAGAGAATGAGGGTACAACAGTAACCTAGACATTCCCTTTCTGTCAGTCATGTTCGAAATTATGTCGACTGACATTAGGGTTCCCTATGGAAAGCACCACAACCACTGAACTGTGTTACGACTGTTGGCCATGCAGATGCTAGCAAGCTGTAGCATGCCTGTTGGCAACTGCTCTGGCTAAGTTGTAACCTACTGAGCGCAAAGGCCAAAAAAATCCTCCATACCTGACGGTAATTATCAACATTTTATAACTTAAAAATATAATATTTAGCATATATCCAAATGATATAAAATATTTCAAACAGTATAAAACTATAAAAATGTACTCTGACCAGTATGGGTTTTGTAAATACATTGTGCATCATGTGCCCAGGCTAAAAGCTTGACGTATAGCCACAGTGTGCTTCAAAGCACTGAATGAGTCTGTTGAAGTGCTTGAAGTCTGTTGCTGTCCCTCAGAGAGCTGACCGAGGGGCCATACCCTTCAAGTTGTCTTGTTTACGTGGCATTGTTTCTTTTACTTAAGCCCTGACAAAGATAACCTGTTAAATCCCTTTGAGTGCCTCTGTGATAGAAGAGATCAGATAGTATGTAGGACATTTATCATCTGTAGACGTCCATCAGTTACATGACCTATTATATGACCTAATGCCTCCTCTATGCCATGCTTGAGATATTGTTTAACCACCTTGAACTTTCAAAAGCTATGGCTACCTCTCATTGAACAATGTCAATGCACAAAATGGGCTCAAATTTATCACATTGCCTATATGTCTAAGGAAAATGTCATTAGGTGTATATAAGTTCATTCTGCCTGTTTGCCTTTCTTATTCTGTCTTGGGTTTAAAAAAGTTAAATTATTTGTGGCATGTTGCTTACATGGTTTTAGTGGTTTGCACTCAACAGGAGATCTGGAGAACCTTTACATCCGGTCTCTTTTCCTTTAGCTGACAGGTCCATCTCTTGCTATGACGAGGTGGAACATTCCTATCCACACTCTTGAGATTCGTCGGTTATTCTTCAGCTGTTTAGGCCCTTTGTCGTCTCAGCTCACCAGAAGGTCAATGACTTGACCCATTTTTTGCATTATGACCATTGAGCAGGCTATTAATGGAGACTAAAGGGGGTCTCCAACAAGTGTCCAATGGACGTCACATGATGCTTTTGCTCCTTTGATTGAGCTACTTGTCATTTCTTCTTTATCCCTTGTTCGAGCCAGCTGGATCATGGAGACAGAGAATCAGAGAATACAGGTATTAATATTTGCACAATGTACCTCGATCGATCTATCTATCTGTCTGTCTGTCTATCTGTCTGTCTATCTATCTATCTATCTATCTATCTATCTATCTATCTATCTATCTATCTATCTATCTATCTATCTATCTATCTGAATTTGATTGTTCTCCACAAGAACACATTATGTGCTTCCATTAAGCAAATTTGCATGACTTTTGACTCCTGCTCTACAAATGTTTATTTTTCCCTCACTCTCTTGTCCCTCGTTTTTCTATCTCAGTCACACACTAACACTGTGCTCCCTGCTGGAGAAGATCCAACATATATCTGAAGCACAGATGAAGGTAATGCAAAGCAATGCTTTTTCTTTTTGATTTTTATTTGCTCAGTGTTGTAATTGACAGGAAAAATGTTTTAAATACCATATTTCATAAATATGGAAATAAACTAATGATCATAATATGTGAGAACCATTACAGTTTTTCTCAACCGCTTTGGCACATTTTCAAAGTCTAACAACTATCACACGTCTGCGAAATGTAGTTATTCACCCAAAAAGTTTAAAGACCCCTTGTGGTGAAAATCAAGTTTTTAATGTTTATGTGTTTATCTGGTGTTTTTAATATGCTTTAAGACAAACCATGTGCAAATGCACGAGTCAACACCATTGCTGAGTATTTTCTCCCTAAAACTGCAGTATATCAAAGACACTCTAAAAAACACAGTTTGAAATCGCTGGTGTTTCTGACGTCACAAACTTGTGTGAACTGTAGCCAATCAGGTTTACATGCGGAGCTGGCTGTAGCATAGCATTAACTGCAAAGCAGGGGGTCTCAAGAAAAGCCATGTCATCTCTGTATATTTTTCTGTTGATATGAAAAACTGTGTACATATAGCAATATAGCAGGTTAATTATGTCTATCATGTATATTATGATGTTCTGATGAACTATATGCCTTTACTGACATTCTAAGTTGTTCAAAGTGTTTCTAAGCATGCTGAGTTTTTGAAGGCAGATGGCAAACAGGAACATGGTTTGTGTAACATTAGCAACACATTATTATCTGTTTGATAATGTAGTCAATCTGTTAGATAATGTGTCCGACTTTGTCCAAAAACACTGGTAATATATGGTAACTACATGGGTTAAGTTTAGGTTAAGGCATATGTTCAGGGTTAGTACCTAGTTATAACCCAGTTATTGTAATTGCTATAATAAGTACATAGTATGTACATGCAGAAAAGGACTGTAAAATAAAGTGCTACCCAAAACACTTTTGCTGTTATTGAGGTGGATACAGGTAAAGTTAGAGACAGATTTGGTGGTATGGGTATTTTTAAGGGTGGTTTAAGGGGTAAAGGAAGGGTCAATAGTGTAATAATAAGTGAATATAATAGACACTGACATGCATACATTAAAATCAAAGTCAGTTGTATAATGGAAAGCTGTACCATGTTCTCAGGAGTATTTTTAATAAACGTCAGGATATTGAGAGAGTTATTGCATGTTATACTCTCTCACATACAGACTTTTCTCATTTGTCACTGTTAGTGCAATTACTAACACTTTACAATAAGGTTTAGTTAATTTATGCATTCGTTTATGCATAAGGTTACATGAACTAACAATGAACAATGGTTTTACAGCATAGGAATATAGGTTATTGTGAATTTCTGCATATACATTGTTTCAACCTTTTAATGAGTTAATGAAAATTTTTGTATTTAAATATAGCATAAACATTTACATAAATTGATACATTGTTGTACATGGTACAGTATGTAGTCAAACTGCCTATTACCGCCACGCTAGCTTCCACGGCAAAAATAAACCAGTCGCATTTCAAAGTCGTTCGTGAAATGACCGCCAGGTGGTGCAAAGGGACATTTTGCAAAACAGCAGCAATTTCCGCATTTTAAAATATAAGTTGGACTAATGTCAATCAACAATCAGCAAGGATGAAATATTACAACTGTGGTAATTTCCAAATAATCCTACAACAAACATGAAAAATTTATAAAAGAGCTATTGACATTTGCTGTACAATAATGAAACAACTTAAGATTTGGTGGAGTTGAAACTGCATGTTATAAAGTAATAATTTTATTATTAAATAAATAAATGGAAAAAATCAAAGGTTGTTTAAACAAACGATACATAAATATAGACTATTATTCAAACGAACAGTGAACTATAATATATATCTGTAGGCTATCTGTTTATTTAAAAAAAAAAAAACACAAGGTCTTGTAAAAAAACTTTTTTCATTATTTCAACAAGAATGAGACTGATTACATATGTTAAAAAAACAGGATAGATCAAACTTTTAGATCAATTATTTTTAAATATGCCTATTAGGCTACAGCAGAATTGGTCAAATTTAACAAAAGCAAAAATTAAATATGTAAAAGTACATTTTAAACAGAATAGAACAGAAAAATAGAAACAAAAGTTAAAAATAGAGACAATGACATTATAGCCTATATTTTATATTGTAGACGTCGTTTGGCAACAGAAGCCTATTCCTCAGGGGAGCAGAATAACTTCTATACAATAACGCCTATTCCTCGATAACAAACAAACAAAAAATACACCAAAAGACCATTAGCAGTCAGTTTGTTGGCTCACACGAGAGAGAAGAGCTCTTCTTTCGTCTCATTCCTTAATAGAATAGTAAAAATAATCAGCCTCATTGCACCTAATTTATTTTCACTGACTGCGAGATATGCCTAATATCCAATCCCGGTGCGGTAAAAGTATTATTCTGGTTGAGTACCAACTGTACATAATGCATTTAACAAATTTTAACAAATAGAACCTTTAGAATAGACAAATATTTTTCCCTAAGTAATACCAGTGGAAATGTTAAACGATTTTGGAAGCCTTTATTTGTGTATTCATGAATTGATGTTCAAAAATAAACCTACATTGAAAATTTAAAAGAAATAAAAAGTTCTGACAACTTGCCCCATTCTGCTTTACATGGACGCCTAGAAACAATGTTTCATATGAGATTTAAGAGTGGTGCTGCTCTCAAGTAGTGGTGACTGACTACTGCAGCTCTCACATTCACACAATTATGGAGGTTACTTGAGGTTTAGAATGAATATATTGCCAACAATTGATGAGAAAGAGATTTAGCTGAACTGAATATACCTAAATTCTTAGTCTAAAAATAATTGCTGCTCACAACAATAATTTATATTGACTGTATTGCAAATCATAATTAACATTCACCATAGAGATGTAATGGTCATGGCTATTATTATATGGTACTTTCATTTTTTCCTGCATTTTACTGCTCTGCCAAAACTGAATAAATCTAATTGTATGGCTTTGATGGAGGCATTATAATAGATCCATGTGTACTTTAAATCATAATGCCTTAATTTTATTTTATTCCCTGAGGGTTAGCTGTGTCAAAACATACAGTGTAATTGTCAGTGGCTTACAGCTTAAGCTGCATTATGTGGTTTGTATTAGTTTGGTAAAACTGGTTAACACCCTGTATCTTTTTTATGGTTGACCTTACTTCAAAATGACAATTTAAAAACATTTTTAGTTTGATTCAGATCTTAGACTAGACAGCCTAGGCTGTGGCACATTCAGGCAACTGATTTACTGTTGTGTTCATGATCATGTTAGGATATTGCTATGTCTAGATTGTTTTAAAAAAAAAAAGACAAAAGAGGATGAGGTATTCATTTACATGTCTGGTTTATTCTACAGAACTATAGAAGAGATTGTCCAAGCAATCAATTTTTAGAGAGATCTATCTAATATTTTCACTCTTCATCAGCCCCCTTCTGTTAGGAAGAAAAAGGAAAAAAATGTTAAAAGTAAGATGATCCAGTTCAAAATGGCTTAAACTCGACACCGCTAATTTATATGGATGTTTGATTGTTTTTTCAATAGCCACACTCGTTAAATAGCAAAGTGCATTTCATCAAGTGTAGTTCTTGAAACTTCTTGCTATTCATATCTTAAATTCACTAAGGGTGTGTTCACACTTGTAGTTCAGTTCGCTTGGTTCTTTTGGTCCGGACCATAAAAACCGTAAAAATAAAAACATTTAGCTCTAGTCTGCTTAGCATTCAGATTGCCATTTTTAACACCAATCCTAAAGATACAGAACCTAAAGGCATAGGGATACTTGCACAACCTGATTGGTCGGCTTTTATGACGTATTGCCTATTTTGTGACGGAATGTAGCGAACATTCAAAGCAATGCTGTGTGCTGGGCTAAATGCACTCTTTGTATATACATAGCCTACATGTGATGGTATTTTGACCAGCTGACAACTCGTGAAGAGCTTATAAAATGTGTTTCAAATGGAGTCAAAACAGCAGAAGATCTGCTACACAAACGAAGATCTGCTGCTAGAAGACGCAGACCTTTACCGAACTGTGACAGCCGCATCACGACTATAATGAGAAAAAACAGCTATGCATCAGCATTCTGTCCTTTTTAGGGTCTCATCTTCCTGTTAGTTTGTATATGTCTTTGGTCTGTTAAAATTCATTTATCGTTCGAACCCTACCAGAGTTTGTTTGGAATCGGACCAAGACCCATCTTTTCAGCGGTCTCTGTCTGCTTCTTTGGTGCACACCAGGGTTCAGATGGCAGCGTTCACACTTAATTAACCGTACTAACAGAGCAATCGCACCAGGGTCTGTTTTAATCAGACCAAACATGCCAAATGTGAACACAACCTAAAAAGTGCAGATATAGAGTTGAACTATCAAGTCGACTTAACTGTGACTATTCATTTGCGGCTTTTCTGAGGTTTTTATTTTTGTGACCAAAATCACTTGTTTTAAGTGCCTACTCTTACCTTGGATCCTGTATCACGAGTCTTGGCTCTCAGCTTGTTGACCTGAGATTCAGCAATATCAGCCCTCTCCTCTGCCTCATCCAGCTCATGCTGTATCTTACGGAACTTACCCAGATTGGAATTGGCTTGTTCTTCCTAAAGATTGCACACAATATCATTTGTGAAAATCAAAAGATACAATTACTACAGAAGTTGTATCATATGATGGCATCAGTGGGGGAAAATACTCACCGCCTCCTCAGCAGATCTCTTGTAGGATTTGACCTTCAGCTGGAGTTTGTCCACCAGATCCTGCAGGCGAGCCAGATTCTTTCGGTCTTCCTCAGTCTATGCAAAGCAAAAATGTTTTTAGTGTATACAATATACATTTAAATACTGTAAGACAGCACTGTATGTTTTTTCAATCAATAACATGATCAAATTAACCAGGGGAAAATTGTTATTAGGCAACATTTTTCCTACCTGGTAGGTGAGCTCCTTGATACGTCTCTCATATTTACGAATCCCCTTTACCGAGTCACTGGCCTTTCTCTGTTCTATCTCCACTTCACCTTCCAGCTCTCTCACCTAACAGATGTGTAACAATTTTAGTATAAAAATTTCAAATCTTAGAATTAGGGATGCACCGATACCACTTTTTAAGGATCGAGTACGAGTACCGATATTTTTTTCCTGGTACTCGCCGATAACGATACCGATGCCTGTTGTATGTGGGGTTTCTCGTTTTTTGTGGCAATTTTCTAAGAACAACACAATGAGACTAATGAATATATCAGCATCTTTAGTTTTAACAACTTAAATAAACTTAAAAAAATAAATCATTCTTATGTGCTTATCACAAATTCTCAAAGCCCAAATTTCACAGTGTCCAATAACCTCCAAAGGGCAAAACCAAGGACATAATGAATGTAATTTTTACCTGCCTGTCACAAAGTTGTCAAAGTGCTAAAGAAATCACAAACAACAAGACAATCAAATTTGTCATAAAGTGCCAAAGAAATCACAGAACAAATGTTTATAACATAACACTGAGTAACAATGTAATCACAGCCGAAAGTGTAAAGTGAAATATTAGAGTGTACTATTAAATCTAGCAACACTATAACTGCAGGAAGAGTGTTCATAAGAATTAAAAAATATGAGCTAAGGATGTTCCTCACAGCATTTGTACACTCTGTTTTTGAAGAAAAAACGAATCCATTAGGATTAATTTTCAAAAGTAAGTGGCAGGTTCTTTTTAAGGAACAGAAGCATCTCTGTATGTTCAGCAACAAGTCTGCTTCTGCTTTCATTCAGAATGTGTGACACAGAGCTAAACAATCTTTCATTTTCCACGCTACTGCAAGGGGCTGAAAGATATTTTTGTGCCATTTGAGCCAGAGCTGGAAATCACAGATTATTAACTGCCCAGTACTTGAAGGGTTTGTCTGACCGATGCACAGTGGTCTCTCCAAGGTATGCTTCTAGCTGTATGGTAACAGCTGTTGGAGATCTGCTCGTAGATGTACGTAGATGCATCTGCAATTTCTTCAAAAAAACTGTCCAGACTGCTACCTGGCTGGTCACTGTGAGGCCTTTTGACAGCTGGTTCTCTGTGCTCCTCAGCTGTTGCTGTCTCTCCAACAGATGTTTTTTGCAGCTCCAGTACCACCATTTCGTTGACCTGCCTTGCAGTGTCTGTGTTGGAGAAGAATCAATCTTTATACCTAAAAAAACGAACAAAAAAAACAATGACAATATAAGCATTAACTTTATGGAGTATAAGAGAAAAAAAAACTCTTGTATTTTAAAATTTAAGTTGAATAGATTACCCCAGCATTTATTTATTTTTTAATTTTATCATTATGATGAAATTATTTAATATAAAAACTTAATATAGTATATAATAATGAATGATATATACATTTCATTAAAAAATTTCAATTTAAATTATTTAAAAAAATGTTTTACCTTGGATCGAGTAACGTTGCGATGCAGTAAAGCGGGTTTTGTTCAATGTTGGAGAAGCGCTTCTGCAAAGCAGCAAGCAAAGTGCTCTTCATCGTTTTGATACCTTGGTCCTCATCCATGTTTCAATTACAGTCTTTGTAGCACAGTAACAGCAGGAATTACATCTGAGGCTAAAGCATCTGAAGAACTCACTTGACAAGTCATTTCTTCAAAGGGAGCCAAGACATTTAGCATCTTCTCCATAATATTCCACTGGTTTGCTGTTAGTGTTGCAGGGAGCTCGTTTTCAGACACATACACACCAATGGCCCGTTTCTGCTCAATAAAAGACTGCACCATATAGAAGATGCTATTCCACCGAGTCTGCAAGTCTTGTTGGAGTCTTTTAATGGGCTGACCGAGTTGTATCTGGATGTCCTAAAGCCGAGAGTATGCCAGGTTGGAATGTTTAAAGTGGCCGACTATTTTGCACCCGACTCCCACGGCATCAGCAATGCTGTGCTGTGATAGCAGACCCTCCGTGACAGCCAGCTGCAGCGTATGTGCCACACACGGAAGACTAGAAACTCCGGCCTCCTCCATGCCCTTTATCATGTTTCTGGCAATTTCATGGACCACAACATGTACAGAACTTTTGGAAATTTTCCAAGTCGCAAGCATTTCCTCAAATATGCTCGCGATCGCTTGACCGGTGTGCGAGCCTCGGAATTGTTTTGCATGGAGCTTGATTTGTTGTAGATTGAAATCGCCATCTATCCATTGTGCTGTTAAGCTGATGAGAGACACTGGATTTACACTACAACTCCATATGTCAGTGGTAAAGCTAATCGCTTTTATGTCATGCAACAAGCCGGTGATGTGCTTTTTCACGTCGTCGTGTATCTGTGGTAATACGACCTTTGTGACATAGTGGCGACTGGGAATCTCATATTTCGGCTCCAAGACATTAACAAGGCGACGAAAATCCACATAATCAACAACGGAGAGTGGTTGATCGTCAAGAACAATGAATTGGGTAAGCATCTGTTATTTTTATTGCTCTTGGGGTATCTTTTGACATTTTCTCTCATCTTGCTAAGGTTTGCTGCAAAGTTGGTTGCCGAGTGCTACTGCTAGTGGCAAATTCGCCGTTCTCACTTTTGTGTTTCAATTTCAGATGTTTTATCTAGTTACTTGTATTATATGTACTGGCTTTTGTACCTCCTCTCGATATTAAAACAGAACAAAGCGTGCAGATTGGCATGCGTGGGTCGTCATCATTGATTTTGAAATATTTCCACACTGCTGAAGCTACCATTGTGTCTACAAGTACATGAGCTTGGTATCGGGCCCGATTCCGATACTGGTATCGGTATCGTTGCATCCCTACTTAGAATAAGCAATTTTAAAGAAACAACTGAATACTTGTTTCTAAAAACTTACCCTGGCCTCCAGTTTCTGGACCTGCTTCTTGCCACCCTTCATGGCGATCTGCTCAGCCTCATCCAGACGGTGCTGCAGGTCCTTGATGGTCTGCTCCATGTTCTTCTTCATGCGCTCCAGATGAGCACTGGTGTCCTGCTCCTTCTTCAGCTCCTCTGCCATCATGGCAGCATCAGTGATGGCCTTCTTGGCTTTTTCCTCAGCATTCCTGCACTCCTGCACTGCCTCCTCAACCTCAGTCTGAAGCTGAGTATTATCCCCCTCCAGTTTCTTCTTCTGATTCAGCAAGCTGGTGTTCTGAGCATAGACAATATTGACATTCATATAGTCTTTTGATTATATTGTTTACTAAGAGGCTTTATTTTGCATAGTATTAGTACAGATGTGTCATACCTGAGAATGCAGGAGCTGAACTCTCTCACTGACATCCAGCAGTTCCTGCTCAGCCAGTTTCCTTCCTCTCTCGGTTTGTTCCAGCATGGATCTCAGCTCATCCAGTTCAGCCTGCAGCAGATTGTTGCGTCTCTCCACAATGGCGATGTTCTCTTTGAGATCATCATTACTACGAAGAGCATCATCTAGTTGCATTTGGGCATCCTGTAAAGTACAAGTTTTACAAATGAAAACACTGAAGAACTATGTTGGATTTTACCTAAGCGTAATAAAATCTTGATTTGAAGATTTGTCATACTTTGAGATGTCCATGAAGACCCTTGAGTTGCTTCTGGGCTTCTGACGCCTGTCTGTTAGCCTGGCTGAGCTGAATCTCCATCTCATTGAGGTCTCCCTCCATCTTCTTCTTTAGCCTGAGAGCTTCATTCCTGCTGCGAGTCTCTGATTCCAGTGAGCTCTGCAGGGTATCCACCATTCTCTGCAAGTTCCTCTTGGTCTGCTCCATCTCTTCATCTTTCTCTGTCAGCTTACGTTCAATATCAGCTTTGACCTGATTGAACTCCAGCTGAGCTCTAAGTATCTTGCCTTCCTCGTGTTCAAGGGAACCCTATGAAGAGTTAAACAATAGCTTGATTTAAATCAAAGAGTTTTCAAATGAATAAGAATTTGGGGGGGAAATTCTTCTTTTACCTCAGCTTCTTCGAGAGCAGTTTGTATCTCTTGTTTCTCCTGCTCCAGTTGTTTTCGCAGTTTCTCCAGCTCATGAATATTCTTCCCACTCTCACCAAGTTGTTCAGTGAGGTCAGAAATTTCCTCTGGGCAATAGAAATAACACCTGAGCACCCTATACAAGCAATTAAAGTAATGGTTTGGAGTTGTAAAACTACTCTTACCTTGGAGATTCTTGTTCTCCCTCTTCATACTCTCCAGGTGGTCCAATGACTCCTCATATGAGTTTTTCAATTTAAAGAGTTCAGTGCACAGAGATCTAGCTTCTTTTTGCGCACTTTCCAGTTCAGTTTGGGACTCCTCATACTTCTGCTTCCAATCTGCCAGGACCTAGTTAAATTTAACAAGGCCCAAATGGCCAATGAGACGTTTTGGTAAAATGGTCTAGTAGTAAGGAATAGACCTTATCCATAGTTAACAACGTACGTTTACAATCAATTTAACGTAAACATTTTTCAAAGCTATTTGATATTTTACCAGGTATTTTGTTTTGTAAATATATGTCAATATATAAATATATTTTTCCAGCTAATGACAAAATCTACTTTCTTTCCTTACTTTATCAAAGTTTCTTTGCTTCTTGTCCAGAGCAGCAGCAGCAGCATTGGATCTCTCCACATCCACCATGAGATCTTCAATCTCATTCTGCAGCCTGTGCTTGGTCTTCTCCAGAGAGGAGCATTTAGCATTAACAGCTTCCACAGCTTCTTCTGCATCTTGCAGACGCTGAGTCAGTTTCTTCCTGTAATAATCAAAATACAAAATATTTTGAACATCTGTAGCATGATTCATTAAATGGTATTTAAATGTATTTAAAATGCCACAAACTATAGCAGAACATTTAGAAAAGTGTCTAATCACTAAAGATGAAACTTGTAAATATTATTTGTTTCTTACTTTGCTTCCTCCAGCTCCTCAGTCCTCTGGATGGCATCAGTTTCATACTTGGTTCTCCACTGAGCCACTTCAGAGTTTGCTTTGGACATACTACGCTGCAGCTCAGCCTTGGCTTCTTGCTCCTCCTCATATTGCTCCCTCAGTAGATCAGCATCATGACGAGCAGACTGAACGGCATGGGCCAGGGCATTCTTAGCCTAAAGACACATTTGGGGCCAGTTGTTTATTACAATAGTGGATTTTAGCAAAAAAAATAGATATAGAAGGAGATTTTGAAAACCTTGATTTCTTCTTCGAGTTGTCTCTTGAGGTCTTCAATTTGCTGAATGTTGGACTGCTTGCCTCTGGTTAACTGAGACACCAGAGAGTTTTTCTCCTCAAGCTGTCTGGCAAGTTCACCTAATATGCAATATTAAAAAATATTGACTTTTTCCCCCAAGTATCATTATGGTACAGTTGGTAACACAAGACACTAGTTTGTGTTCTTACCATTTTCAGTTTGCAGCTTGGATTTTTGCATGGTGAAATCATTGATTGTGCGCTGACCTTCCTCAGCCTTGGTTCTGTACTCACTCATCTGGTCTTCCAAAGTTCTGCACATTTTCTCCAGGTTTGTCTTGAGGATAAATTATATCATAATTGATTGCTTTCTTTGATTATTAATTGCTTTCTTTGACTGACAACACATAAGTTATATACTCTCACCATAATTTCTCTCGCTCACCTTTGCCTTTACAAGCTGCTCCATGTTGGATACCACATCGTCCAGTTCCAGTCTGAGTTCACTCTTCTCTTTCTCCAGCTTCTGCTTCACTCTCTGGAGATTGTCAATCTGCTCTCCCAGATCAGCCACACTGTCTGCATGTTTCTTCCTCAGTGTAGCAGCAGTGGACTCATGTTGCAGAGTGGACTCTTCAAGGTCTCTGCGCAGTTTCTGGAACTCAGCTTCACGTTTCTTGTTCATCTCAATCTGGGAAACAGTGGCTCCACCAGCCTCCTCCAACCTCTCACTGATGTCCTCCAGTTCTCTGGACAGATCAGCTCTTTGTTTCTCAACTTTAGCGCGAGCAGCTCTGTCAGCCTCCAGCTCTTCCTCAAGCTCTTCAATTCTGGCCTAGTAATGTGCATAAATTCAAAATTAAGGTTAAAATTTCTAACGATCCAACTGTCTATCTTATTAAAACATATAAAGTTTACCTGCAACTCTTTCAGTTTTTTCTGGAGTTGGGACTCCAAAGCTTGTCCGTCTTCAATCTTGCTATTGAGCTGGCTTATTTCAAAGTCTTTTCTGCCAAGTAAACAGGATAAGTGATTATATACAATTTCACTTTAAAAAGATCTGGTAACACTTTACAGGTTCCATTAGTTAACGTTAGATAATGCATGAAACAACATTAACTTAACAATTAACAAAACATTTGTTACTGTATTGATTAAACTTTGTTGCCATTAATTGATAAAAAGAAAACCTTTCATTGTTAGCTTGTGCCAGGTAACAATAAAGCTTAATAATGTGTAAGTGAATGTTTAAATTTACATGAACTGAGATTAATAAATGCTTATAAGTATTTTTCATTATTAGTTCATGTTAAATATAGTTAACTTAAGTAAACTGGAACCTTATTGTAAAGTGTTACCAAATATCTTTAAATATTAAAATTGGATTTTATATTTATATATTATATATTTATATTACTTCTTTAGCCGCTCCTCCGTCTGCTGCTTATCATTTTCCAAATCCATCACATTCTCTTGAGTTAACTTCAAGTCACCCTCAAGCTTTCTTTTAGCTCTCTCAAGATCCATACGAATTTTCTTTTCTTGTTCCAAAGAACCTTCAAGCTAAATTTCATCCAAAAAAAATAGAATAAAAATAATTGCGGAATTACTTTAAATGTTTCTCATTTTAATTCTAGTGTTGTGTTTTGTAACTCTTACATCATCCACTTGTTGCTCCAGCTTGGCTTTGGCTTTGGTGAGTGTGTTGACTTTGTCTTCCTCACTCTGGAGGTCATCCAGCGTTTGCTGATGGGCCTCCTGAAGAGCTTTCTTCTCCTTGGTCAGCTTAGCGATGATCTCGTCCAAAGCTGCCATCTCTTCTATCATGTTTTTAACCTGTAGAAATTTGTCATTGTATCAAGGGGCTCTTAACACACAATTCTAACATCACTAACAGGTTCAGTGTTGAAAACTAACCTTGTTCTCAGTGGCATGTTTCTCTTTCTCTACTTTGGCTAGAGTGAGCTCAAGATCATCAATGTCCTTCTTGAGCTCAGAACATTCATCCTCTAGCTTTCGTTTCTTTGCAGTCAGCTCAGCATTCATTTCATATTCATCCTCCAGTCTCTCAGTCATTTCTTTGACTTTGGCCTCAAGCTGGATCTTGCTCTTGATCAGACCCTCACATCTCTCCTCAGCATCTGTAAGATTATCTTGCTCCTATCAACATTAAATAAATAATTGAAAACTTGTTTTGTTTTCTGACTTGTGAAAAGTGCAGAGTTGGAGTCCCATGTGAACTTACAGTCTGTGCTAAAAGCTGCAGGTCGTTCTTCTCTTGGAGAAGAGAAACCATCTTTTCCTCAAGCTGCTTTCTGCGGGCTTCAGATTTGGCATAAGCCTCCTTCAACTTGGTGAATTCCTCCTTCATGTTGGCCATTTCTTTCTCGGTCTCTGCACTTTTCAGCAGAGGCTTGATCTTGAAGTAGAGCTTCATCCAGGGCCAATTCTTGACACCCATGAAAGCACGTATGTTCCATTGGATGACCAACAAAGAATCTCTGTGGATATTAAATAAGAAATTTAAGTCTTAAATTATAAAATGTAACTTGGAAAATATGTTAAAGATCAAAGAGGTAAAATCTAACCTTCTTTCAACAATTTTCTGGAACTCATCTCTTGATAGAAAACCACGAGCCCTGGCCTGAATTCCAGTTATAATAAGTGCAAGACGATCATCTCTCATCTCTTCAAGAGTTCCCAGAAGACCAGCCTTAAAAAAGACCTGAATAGTAAAAGATTTTGCGTCAAAAGGGATGACAATGGAAACGTGGCTTTAGAAAAAGTTAATGTTAATATGATCATACCTTAGTATGTCCTAACTTGTACTGTATGTGATCGATGTCCAGAGAGCCCAGAAGTTTTTCTGAACCTTTCTTGTTATCAATGAACTGTCCCTCGGGGATAGCAGCAGGATTTAGGATGCGGTATCTACCCAAAAACACACACATTAACAATTGTTTCTATATGTATTTAATTTCATTTCTAGCAAATGCTTACATTTGCAAACAGGAATTGAAGAATTAAGAACTGAAATTTGGAGTCATACATTAAATAATTTTGTAAGACATGAAAGCCATTTGGTTTCATACTAACCGTTGTTTGAAATCTCCATACAGGATCCTGTTGGGAAATCCCTTCCTGCAGATCCTGATGCCCTCCAGCACACCGTTACAGCGAAGCTGGTGCATGACCAGAGGATTCTCCATCGCCCCAGGAGTCTTGCTCTCATTGGGAATGAGGCAGCGCACAAAGTGAGGGTGAGTTGACCTTAAGTTGGTCATCAGCTTGTTCAAGTTCTCCTGTTGGTAGAGCACAGAGGATTCAGATTTAAATGCAATAAAACCATATGAGATAAAGTAGAGTTTTAATATTTCATACCCTATGAAGAGCTGACACCGTCTGGAAGGAAGAACCCTTCTTTTTGCTACCTTTGGCAGCTTTTCCTCCAGAATCTGTAGCTGTGAAATAATTTTTTTTTGTTATTATTAAACCGTAAAAGTAGTGCTTATTATATTTCCATGTCACTCTTCAGTATGTACTTACCTGAGTCATCAGTAGCGTAATTAGCAAACAGAATGGACAACAGCTTAAGAGTTGACTTCTGGAAAAACCCTACAACCGTCTCATTGAGAGGGTCCTTGTTCTTCACCAGCCAGTTTGAAATGTTGTAGTCCACAGTACCAGCATAGTGAACGAGGGCAAAATGGGCCTCTGGTTTACCCTTGACAATCCTAGGCTTCTGGAAGTTTGGATTTTTCCCCATATGGTTGTCATAAAGCTTAGCTTTGAATGTTGCATCACTGGCTTTTGGGAACATGCACTCCTCTTCGAGGATGGACATGATACCCATGGGCTACAATGAATTGTAGATTGTGGCAGTCAATATATCAGTTTGCCACAAGAGAAATATGATTTTTCCCCTCACAGTATAATCATCAACATGATATTCACCCACCTTCTCAATAAGCTCAATACACGCCTGCAAGTCCATGCCAAAGTCAATAAACACCCACTCAATGCCCTCCTTCTTGTATTCCTCTTGCTCCAGCACAAACATGTGGTGGTTGAAGAACTGTTGCAACTTCTCATTAGTGAAGTTGATGCACAGCTGCTCAAAGGTGTTGGACTGCAGGTGGAATATTTTGTATAATCACAATGGTCAAACAGGTTGCACTGCTTGTTGGATTTGTTCTTTAATAACAATAATCAGTTGATTTCAGCTTACATCAAAGATCTCAAATCCAGCAATGTCCAGAACACCAATGAAGTACTGGCGAGGCTGTTTGGTGGCCAGGGATTGGTTGATTCTCACAACCATCCAAAGAAACATCTTCTCATACACTGACTTTCCCAGAGCACCAATGGAGTAGTATACCTAGTAAAGAAAAGATTGAATTTTGCAGAATTTGACACATTGCAAACTATAGAGCAATTTTTCAGAGACATGAAATATTTTTTTTTGAAAGCGAACTTATGATCCTGAAAAATCTAAATGTCCACTAGATTATTATTTTCATTCATTACCTGCTGGACACTCTGTCCCTTGGTGACCCACTCATTTCCTACTTTGACTCTTGGGTGGAGCAAACCCTTGATCAAGTCAGCTGAATTTAGGCCCATGAGATATGAGATTTTGTCAGCGTCTACATGTTAAAAAAGAATACAGAGCGATAACTCTATATACAACATGTTTCCAAGTTCTACTGATTCCAATTTTACGAGTTATACTGACCCTCAGTCCCATCAGCTTCGGCCTGTTCCTCTCTTTGTTTCTGTTTGAACTTCATGTTGCCAAAGTGCATGACGGAACCAGTTAGCTTGTAGATGCTGTTCTTCTCCTCATGGGTGAAGCCCAACACATCGAACGCTTCCTACAGCAAATGTACAGAGCATGTACAATTTCATGTCAAATATTTCATATTCTACTTTTTGACAATTATATTAAAAGTGTTTCTTTATCAAGAATAGACTGGCCACGAGAATCAGTTATCTTTCTAGTCGTTGTATACCTATATTACTTAATTTCTTCTGTGGAACACACAAGTAGAGCATGTTCATGATCTTTTCGTCACACAAATCAGATGGCTTCCGAAAAACAAGTTCTGTGGATCTTTTATGGTGCTTTTTAATGCTTATTGACAGCCCCTGATCATTATATGCTTTTATTGTATGGAAATAAGCCAAGACATGATCAATTTATGTTCTACACCAAAAATGCAGTAATACTGGTTGTCAAATTTGCTAATGGTAACTAAATTGCAAATGCTGGGTGGACTGTTTCTTATAATAATTTTTAATGTGGTGTCTTGTATTTTGAACTGCCTATGTTTTAACGAACACTCACATCAGTGGCCATCAGCTCATCACCGTCATTAATAGATGCCACTTGTGTTTCTCCTTGGGAGATAAAGGCGTAGTCATAGGGGTTGTTGGTGATGAGCAGCATCTCTAAATGAGAAATGGGAACATAGTTCAGAAAATACTCTTCTAATTAGAGATGGCAATGTTAATAGATATGATGGGTAATTTTACCCAGCAGTTCTGGTCTTCTCTGGGACAGAATCTGATAGAAGATGTGGTAGTCTCTCTCAGCCTTGAGCTGAAAAGTGACACGAGACTTCTCCAGCAAATCTAAATTAATTGATAAATAGATGAATATCAAAACAGTTGCACATTTCATCAATGTGTGATTTGTTGGAATGATGTTGGGCAGTAAAGTACTTACAAGTCTCAATGTCAGCAGAAGATAACTTTCCACTGTGGCCAAAATGGATACGGATAAATTTACCCTGTAAATAAAGCAATACATAACATGCTCATATAACATATCATGAAAACCAATATAGAATAACAACACCAATGTAAAAACCCCACTTACAAATCTGGAGGAGTTGTCATTTCTGATGGTCTTGGCGTTACCGAAAGCCTCAAGAGCAGGATTACACTGGATGATTTGATCCTCCAGAGTACCCTGAGAATCATATTTGAACAATAAGTGTGTAAACGGTTTGATGTACCTACTTTTTGGTTAACAGACATGCATATTTTCATACACTATGTAGTCTTGTAATAATAATAATAATCCTTAGAGAATACTATATCAAATTAAATAGAAATATAATTGGGAAAACAAACATGTTTTCTTACGTGTAAATGCATTTCAATGTGGTACAAGTAAGGGAGTATCAAATTATGACAATTTGTGACTCCAATATTTAATAATATTTAACTCCAATTTTGAAGACATCTTTAATTTGGTAATTATTTTGTGTATGCTATGCTATGGTATATTCATTCTTCCATAATGAGCCATTTTTGGGGTATTAAGCACCTTTTTCTCCATTGATGGATCCTTCTTGCCAGTTGTTGCGGCTGCAATGCTCGCAAAGTACTGGATTACTCTTTTAGTGTTCACAGTCTTTCCAGCACCGGATTCTCCACTTAGGATAAAAAACGGCATTAAAATATTATTACTAATACAGCATTGAAAGAAAATATTGGTGAAGGGAGGAATATTATGCTACGGCATTATATGTATTACATACGTGATCAGGACAGACTGGTTTTCTCTGTCTGTGAGAAAATAAAACATAAGAAACTTACCATTTGAAATTTCATTAGAAAAATCCAAAAAATAACAGGTCAGATCTTCACCTGACAGCATGTACTGGTAGGCATTGTCTGAGATGGAGAAGATGTGTGGAGGAGCCTCAGTTCGTTTCTTCCCTCTATAGGCATTTACGACTTCCTGGTTGTACACTGGCAGCCACTTGTAGGGGTTCACAGTGACACAGAAGAGCCCAGAATAGGTCTGTAAGAGATTCACAGAAAGTTTAGATCTGCTCATTCAAGATAAAGAACGTGTGAGTGTTTTAAGACTCGACTCACGTAGATCATCCAGGCTGCGTAACGCTCTTTGAGGTTAAACAGCACAGCGGGCTCGTGCAGGAAGGTGAACATCGCCATGTCCTCAATTTTATCAAACTTTGGCGGGTTCTGGGGGTGAACATCATCCTCCTTCACAGTTACTGTCTGTGGATAACACACACACAAAAAAAATTGACAGTGACACTGTATTTCTGTCTACAATCTACAACAATGCAGAGATTAGATCTTACCTTCCCGAATTCAGTGTCAACAGTGACTTTGTCAGCGTCTCTACTGGTGATGGAGGCTTTGACATACTCAACCGCAGGGTCGGGCACAAAGCATTCTTTCTTCATGTCGAAGGGGCGAGTTTGGGCCTCCAGACGCTCCTTGTCTGACTTTCGTAAGAACGGGGCAGCTGGCCCGAACTCTGCCATCACAGCATCCCCCATCTTTCAATCAGACTGAGAAATGGATGACAAAATTCTCTGAACTTTTACAACTTGTTTACAATTAAAAAATAATTTGTAAAAAAATATACATTAAATATAATTATTTATTCATGTAAAAATATAAAATATTTCTCATTAATTATTGCATTAAAAAATGCATACACACACATACACAATGTGTTGACCTTAATAAAAGCATGCCTTACCAGATGAAATCCAAACCCAAAATGTCCAAGTCCTTTCAATAAAAACAGAAACTTCATTAATGAGAAGTCATCTTATTCTATTGTTTAGTCCTCATAAACAATTTTATCTAAATTATGTGTGCTCTTACCTTTAGATGGTACAATGATGTGAGCTTGCAATATTGTGCTGTAACTTATCTCTTTATATAGAGGCTGTGACGTTGACCATCTGTATTTGGTCCGGGTCATTTGTGTGTGTACTGTAGCTCTTTTTGGGTGCCTGAAAAAATATTTGTGTGAGTCATAGTAGTTTAGCATGTGGTGTGTGATGGTAGCGCTAAAGATTAGATGAGTCACAATAGTTTAGCATGTGGTGTGTGGCGGTAGCGCAAAAGATCAGAAAGGATCTAAGATCACAATGGTGCTATTTTCGTTCCATATTTCTATCTTCTTTTTTATAGATAGATCTTTACTAAAGTTTTTTTATACTGAAATGTACACCTTCACTTTCGTATTTTGTACTTTGTTTCATAGGCCAAATTCACAACATGTCTGTTTTTTTATGTACGTAAAGCATCATAGAGACTCTTCTATATATAATGTATCTGAACTATAGTTGAACATTCACACAATCCTTTTTAAATAAAATTGCTTAATTGACAGTTAGATTCCAGCTTTTCTAGATCTCTGTGTCATTTGCATGCACTGGGAATTCCAAAGGTTTATCTTTGTGCTAAAGGATGAAAACAAGGTAACAATGCCTCACGAGCAAGACGGCTGTCACGGAAGATTAAAATTGTCAGTAGACAGCTGTAATGGCAACAATGAATATCTGCAATTGTGACCTTTTGTTCTCGCCTAATGCAGAGACAGCTGCAACTTTTGCTTCTTGTTGTTTGTTACTATGACCTTTCTTGATTTCCCAATGCCATATCCTTCATCTGTGTTTTACAGGTTCTATTAAGTTAATTTGCAGTCATTAAAATGAACAACAGCTTCATGCATGTTCATCCATGTTCACCACATTCTTTCTTGAAAAAGATTGTCCAACTTTACAAAGATTCCCAAAACAAATGCATGAAAGTATTCTGTAAGATACAAAATGTTATCTGTATGTTTATAGAAGTTAATATATTCTGAATACATTACATCAGTGTTACTTTTTCTGTGCATCAGTTAACACGAAGATGCTTATAATTATTCCTTCTTAACAGATAGAAGATGGCAATCAGGTCAAACTAATCCTCTTAGCCCCAGATCTGTTTCTAAACAGCGTTAATGTATTGTCAGCTCTATAGCATTGATTTTTTTGGGCAACCGTGTGAGCCATCACTAGACCTTTTGTGAGGTTTCTAACCTGCCATGACCTCTCATCCCTCAGTTATTCTGCACCCTCTAAACAAGCACCTTACTTAGTCTTAGCAATTGGGCAATCTATTATAGGCCCCTCATCCTTTACAGAGCCTCATTCTCAGCTGTCTTTTTTACCCTTGTTTATCAAATCTCAGGAGCAAGAATGGAAGAAATGGGGGCAACCTTATTTCTAATAAAGTTTGTAATCCTTTTGTAATCCTTGAGCTTTATTTTGTCACTGGGTGCACTAGAATGGTCTTGCATCTGTTGGGCTAAATAGTATTCCATTGTGTCTCTACTTTCTACTCTTCTGCTTCAGACCATTTAGCTAGTTTTGCTACCAGAATTTTGATTTAAAAGCTGGAGTAGGTGTTATTCTTAGGCATTAAACAATGGCACATTGATTAAACACAACAGTGGCATTCTTGTTGTAGTTTAATTGAGATACACAGTGGGTTTAAAAAAAGCTATTATAGTTAATAATAACTAAAACCATAAAGATTTGCATTACTTGAAATGAACATTAACTGAAAAAAAATTCAACTTTATTTCAGCTAGCTAACAGCCAAGGCAACATGTCTCATTTTAATTAGTTTAACTTTAACTTTTACTTAATGATGTAGTTCTTGATTCAAGGACTGGAAAGTATATGAAAACAAACATAGGTCCTTGAAAGTGCTTGATTTAAACACAAACTACATTTTGTTAGAGTAGCATGGTGCTATTACAAAAATGCACCTTTATGCGCTGCCAGACCCAGAACAAAACAGCGCTACTGATTGGGGAGGAAGCGGGAAAAACCTGGAAAAAAAGCAGCGTGAGCATATAGACCGTGATCACATGCAGTCAGCCCTGCAAAATGAACCCTTGAGAAGCATGGAGCTGTTTAATTAGCCCAGTGCCAGGTAAGTGCACATTCAGTAATGCTTGTCTCAGTATTGAGCCATAAAAAAATTGGTTTATAAAAGTTCCAACGAATAGTACTTAGTAAACCAGTGTTTAAAAGCACAGCGCTGCTTTGTTTACAGAGGTTTATGGGGAAACCAATATATTTCTGCTGTTCCATAAGCCATCTACTTTCAGAGAGCGAAATTGAATTTTCAGCACATCTCTCATTTTTGTTCAGACTAAAAGGACTGTCTCACTAAACTTTTCGTTCCATTGACTTTCATTCATACACATGGGAATGCGTCAGACTGCAAGCGCAAGCTCGTCTGAAAAGTTTCACATTTCGCTGCGTTACGTTCAAGTTCAACTCTGACCTGCAAATTCACAATCACGTGTTGTAACCCTAATTCCCTGATGGAAGGAATGGAGACGTTATGTCGACTGACATTAGGGGTCTCAATAATAATTTGTTACGTTTATATAGTGCTTTTCTCTGCACTCAAAGCGCTTTACATAGAAGATACTGGGGCGTTAGGACCCAACCAGACTACTGGGTGAACACCCCCTTGTTGCCTCACTAACACCTCTTCCAGCAACATCTAGTCTTTCTAGGAGGTCTCCCATCCAGGTACTAACCATGCTCAACCCTGCTTAGCTTTAGTGGGCAACCAGTCTTGGGCTACAGGGTGATATGGTTGCCCAAATCACATCTAAGTTTTAGGAAAATGGCCAATGATATTGGTTAGTGGAACTTGCATGCCTTGCCACTCGCCCGTACATATGGTTATAAAAGATGGTGGCATGTATCCTCTCAGTAGGTTTGTGCTGAAGAGCCAAGACGGTGTCCTGGTCATTTAGCGGGGTAGTACAAGGTTGTGGCAGGAGGGACAGCGATGGATACTACAGTAACTGAGACATTCCCTTTCTGTCAGTCACATTCAATGTTGTCGACTGACATTAGGGTACCCTATGAAAAGCGCCACAACCACTGCAACATAGTTATGTTACGAGTGTTGGCGATGCAGATGCTGGCAAGCAGTAGCGAGCCTGTTGGCAACTGCCCTCGCTAAGTCGTAACCTACCGAGCACCCCATGTAAGCCAAAAAGTCCTCCATGCCTGACGGGACGCGATGGAATGGTCGGGGCTTACCATGGAGACGGTTATTAGCACTCAAAGAACTGCACGAGGGTAGTTCCGAGCCAGAGTTGATGCATTAACTTCTCACAGCTACCAACTTCGCTCTCCAAGTTCATGGCGCGGGCCCTCGGCTAGAGGATGGTCCACCTTGGTGGCCCAGGAATGGCACCTCTGGCTGAACCTTGCAGAGATGCGGGATGCCGACAAAGTGCACTTTCTCAATGCCCCCATCTCGCAAGGCAGCGTCTTAGACGACACTTACAGGACTTTGCCCGGCAGTTCTCGGCAGTCCAAAAGCAGACGGAGGCCATCAAACATCTTGCCCTGGCGTGATACCACCCCCACCGGGCTGGCCCCCAGTTGTTGCCAAGGGAATTCCCCCATGGGGATCTACACATGCTCCAAAGGCCCCACTGAGGACATCACCAGTCCCAACCCCACCACCCCGCTGCGTGGACATGATGGCTGAGCCCTCCTCTGACAGAGAGCCAATGCCTGCCGCGATGGAAGAACCAATGCTAGAAGGAGCAATTGAGCCAACCATCACCCCAGAGCCTGGATCTCAAGAGACATCTGACCAGGTGTGTGAGGGTCAGTGATCATTTCTGGTTAGCATCTCAAAGTGTTGGGACAAGCGGATGTTTTTTTCAAGGTTTTGAGGGTTTTTTTTTTTTTTTTTTTTTTTTTTTTTTTTTGTGCCGTGTTACTTACAAGATTTTAGTGTTTAGCATGAGTACCTCATTAAGACCTTCACTCTGGATAAACAGGAGATCTGGAGAACCTTAACATCCTTTCTCTTTTCCTTTAGCTGCCAGGTCCATCTCTTGCTATGACAAGGTGGAACATTGTGATCCACACTCTTCCCTGAGATGGAGGTGGTTCATTTTCAGCCCTTTGTTGCCTCAGCTCACCAAAAGGTCAATGACTTGACCCATTATGCATCATGACCATTGAGCAGGCTATTATTGGAGAATGAGGGGGTCTGTTTGTTTGATTTGTCCACTAGAGGTCCCATGATGATCGATGTTCGAGCCAGCTGTATGATGTAGACAGAGAATACAAGTATTAATATTTGCACAATGTATCCATATCTTTGTCTATCTATCTATATATCTGAATTTGATTGTTCTCCACAAGAATACATTATTCTTTCATTAGAGAAATTGGCATGACTTTTGGCCTCTGCTCTACAAATGTTTCTTTTTCCCTCACTCTCTTTCCCTGTTTTTTCCTATTCCCCCTCAGCCACACACAAACACTGTGCTCCCTGCAGGAGAAGATCCTACACATCTCTGAAGCACAGATGAAGGTAATGCAAAGCAATGCTTTTTAGTTTTAGTTTCTCAGTGTTGTGATTGACAGGGAAAATGTATTTAATAAATACTGAATTAATATTGTTTAATAAACTAAAAACAATCACATAATCATAATATGTGAGAACCATTACAGTTTTTCTCAATCGCTTAGGCATATTTTTCGAAATATTCTTAACATTTTCTAAATTGTTCCACAACTTCCACAACTGTTTGGTTGAGCATCAGATAAACTATCACATGTCTGCAAAATGTAGTTACTCACCTAAAACATTTAATTCATGCTTCAAAACCCAGTTAATGTGTCAGTAATTTGGCCAATGCCACCAAAGTAAAAAGTGTTTTTGCCATTGTGTGAGCCACACTGGTCAAACTGTTTAGATGTATTTTCTCCATGCAAAATATTTTTTTTAGACAAATTGTATTTGTTTTCTACTTTTTAGCTGACACCATCTGTTTTCTACACTATACAAGAATGTCAGTTTTGTCTAGCTGAATGCTCTTGTGTTGTGTATCACACTTTTTTAGATACAGATTTCATCAGTGGGTAACATTTTACTAGGCAAAGTCAATGCTGTAGTACACAAAAATAAAATAGACATTGTGTTCTTTTTTACACTCTTTCATCAGAAATAAGTACAGTATACTACTTGTGTTCATTTTGTATTACAAAACAATTATAGATTTAAATGTAGCTGCAAGCAGCAATTAGTGGGGTTCAAGCGTTTATGTCGACCTGAAATGTAGGACTGACACCATAAAATATGCATGACAAAGAATACTCTAAAATACACAGAAAAGAAAGGCTTAAACAATAATACTTAATACACAATTAGCATGCTTACACACACATGCACACACATTTTGTTGTAGATATTTGAAATAAAAGATGGGTAACAAAATGTTTACTGCAAGTCTCCTCTGTATAACACCATTTTCAGGTTTCACGTTACTCATAATGTGGCACAATTGTCAAAACTGATAGCTCAGTACAAATGAAGTGATAAACATCATATGCATATAACAGCATATGAATGCAAATGCAAACCCTGTGAAAAGAACTATATTAGAATAACAAAATTAAGATTACAATCAGCAGATGGCAGCAGAGGATCACTCATTGGCTCAATTTCATTTAAAAAAGTTTGTTTCCAACAATAATCTCCACAAAAGCAAGGCAAATTTTCCATGTTAACTTCATTAAGCATGCTTAAACACACACAAAGACAAATATGTTTTCAATGTGGGAATTCAATAGGGAAATTTTGTTTTTGTGTCCGTTCAAGGGCAAGGAAACACGAAAGAGGAATCCATTTCGTTGTTCGAGCACTATTTGAAATGCGCCTCTCTCTCTCTCTCTCTCTCTCTCTCTCTTTGCGTGTGTGTGCGGCTGTGCGCACAGATAACTTGCGAGTCCCAATTTTTGCCTCTTCTTCTGCGTTTAAAATTGTTTGAATGTGTAAATTGGCAAGACAAAACACGTTCAAATTATAAACTTTCACTCTATGATGGTTAAATTTAGCAGTCAATCCTCGAATCACATGCGTGCCTCGAATCACATGATTGTTTAAGCTTTTCACTCGCATTTGCCACTAAATAGATGTGTTCGAACTGTAAAATATATTTAGGAGCACGAGTGCGAATCTCAAATGGTATAACAAACATCTTATTTGAAGAGGTCTGGAAAAAACAGTGATACAACCTTATATGATTATTAAACTTTTAAAGATGACTATTTAAATAAGTAACATGGATGAGAAGCATATGGCAGAACTAGTGAAGGAGAAGTGCTGAATGAAAATGCACATTCACTCTCTGACGGCAGTGCGATGATGGTAAACCTGTAAACAAAGCACCCTCGCTACTTTCTGTTTCTGAACAGTAATTAAATTTTTTAAACACCCATTCAGATTTTTGTATTCACAATGGTGTTTATCACAGCACCAAATACTTAGACTTAATAGGCAATTTATTTTCAAACTTAAATACTTTTACATTTTAAGCTGGACTACAACATAACCTAGATATCAATTAAAAACGTTTTGATTCTTTATTATTGTTCTGTAACACTTTAAAATAAGGTTGTATAAATAAGGGGGTTAAATATGACTTTTATCTGTGAGTCTGATTAATTTATTTTGGTTAATCACTGAGAATGTATTTTTATAATATAATTAAATAGGGGAGAGGGGGACAATTGTCACAAGGGATATATCGCAGTAACTTTTGGGTCATACATGTTAGTAGTGATATCTATTTTGGTCTCAAAATACAAATTAAGACAAAACAATGTGTTAATTGTGTCCTCCAAACTACATTTCTAATATTCTTCGTAATGGCTTTTGGGTAAATAAGTTAATATAATAGACACTGGCTTACATTGAGATCAAAGTAATTTGCATAATGGAAAGTTGTACTGTTTTCTCAGTATTTTTCATAAACATTGAGAGAGTTATTACATGTCATACTCTCTCCCATACACAGTCTTTTCTCATTTGTTACTGTTAGTGTAATTAGTAACACTTTACAATAAGGTTCAGTTCATTTATGCATTTCTTTATGCAATAGGTAACATGAACTAACAATGAACAATGGTTTTACAGCATAGGTTAATGTTAATTTCTGCATATACATTCAAACATTTCACAAGTTAACAATGAAAGTAGTGTATTTAAATAAAGCATACATCAACATTTACATACATTTATAATTTTTTTATTCATGGTACTTAATGCATTAACAAATTAAACCCTATTGTAAAGTGTAGCTAAAGGTTAACTAGTTCATGTTTTTCCTGAGCAATACCAGTGGAAATGTTAAATAGATTTTTGAAGACTTTATGTGAGAATAGTGAATAAAACCTACACTGAATTAAAGGAATAAAAAATTGTGACAACTTGCCCTATCCTGCTTTACATGGACACCTAGCAAGTATACTTCATATGATATTTAATGGTGGTGCTGCTCTCAAGTGGTGGTGACTGACTATTGCAGCTCTCACATTCACAGAATTGTGGATTGTGAATATATTGTCAACATAATTGATGAGAAAGAGATTCTACTGAATTGAGCTGAACTGTAAATTCTTAGACTAACGATGATGGCTGTTCACAACAATAATTTATATTGACTGTAATTCAAATCATAATTCACACTCACCATAGAGATGTAATAGTCTATGTAGGCTATAATTATATGGTACTTTAATTTTTCCATGCATTTTACTGCTCTGTCAAAAATGGAATGGCTTTGATGGAGGTATTATAATAGATCCATGCGTACTTTAAATCATAATGCCTTCATTTTATTTTATTCCCTGAGGATGAGCTGTTTTAAAACATACCGTGTAATGGTCAGTGGCTTACATGTTAATCTGCATTATGTGGTTTGTATTAGTTGTGTAAAACTGGTAAACATAAAATTGGTTTCTATGTATGGTTGACCTTACTTCAAATGACAATTTTAAGAACATTTAGAGTTTAGTTTGAATCAGATCTTAGACTAGACAGCCTAGTCTGTGGCACATAGAGTACATTCAGGCAACTGATTTACTGTTGTGTTCAGGATCATGTTTTTGGGGAAATTGCAATGTCTACATTGTTTAAAAAAAAAAGACAAAAGAAGATGAGGTATTCATTTTCATGTCTGGTTTATTCTACGGAACTACAGAAGAGATAGTCACAGCAATCCATGTTTAGAGAGATCCAACTAATATTTTCACTCCTCATCAGCCCCCTTCTGTTAGAAAGGAAAAGGTCAAAAGAATGTTAAAGTTTAGATGATCAAGTTCAAAATGGCTTAAACTTTACACAGCTAATCGACATGGATGGTATTTTTTTCAGGGCTGTCATGATGCCAGGAATCCTCGATTGCAATTTACCCGTGTCAATTAATCAGCGAAATACTGTAAGTTGTGCATTCCAAGGGTGAGAATCCATTATACGCATTATTAGACCGTTTTCTAAGGCTGCGTGATGTATTAAAACCCTTTAAAAACTATAACTATTTAAACTATACTACAGCATAGTCCTTTTTTGAATTTACAAAGGCTGTCATTCAGTTAAATATATTCCCTGCAGGCTTAACATATATGTGCTTTAATTATTTACATGTGTGCAGGTTACATGCGTCAGAGCGGCTCCAGTAAATGCACCTCTACATGAACTGTTGTCGTTTACATGCGTGGAGTGCATCGTAAACTCCATCTCTGCAAATGCTGCGAGTTTGGTTTGCTTATAGTTATAACGTTCATCTGGGAACACAATGGCCCTCATTTATCATTCTTGAGTAGAAACGGGCGTATATGTTGCCGTGAGATTATGCTTACACTCCTCTCACCGCCTGATTTATGAAGCTGTGCGTACCTTTGAAATCCAGGTGTACGCAATACCTGCCCTTGATAAATGCCGCGGCTGAAAACGATCGTCATTACAACACGCCCCTATATATTCAAGTCTCCGCTTCCCCCACGCCCTCATTTTACGCCATGGACACACGGAAGACGGCAAAGAATAGAAACTTGACCTATCGCAATGCGTTTTTTTTACAGCACGTGTTTTGAAACAATTAGCATTTAATTTCGTATCACGTCACTTGTATTGGGGTGTACAATAGTGCTGATGATGTGATGTGAAGTACCATTCATTCACATTAATAATTGCATGACAATTTGTAATATTCTTATGATTTTTATTATTAATGACGCTTATTGTTATTTAGAAGAAGAATGTCATTTTTATTATTTTGTCAGTCTGAATAATTTTTTGGTCATTGAAAGCCTTTCATTACTGAACCCAGTCCATGCGCACCTGCCGGGCCTAACCCTGAAACGTCAGATAAAGCGCACAGGCTCGCAACTGAAGGAATGCATATGCCTACAAATCAAATGCTTTGGTAAAGTCACACAAATTAAACATTGATGTCTATGTTGCACAAAAATAAACACTGAAGTTTATAATTACTATGTTTTTGTTTTTTTTACAGTGGGTCTTAATATATCATATTTTTTAGTTTGTATGTGCGTTTTGTGGTGTTAGGAATTGTTTCACTGCGCATTTCCGCACTAACTCAAAACGTACGTACATGTACATCACCTCCTGAGATGGCGTTGGATTTGAGCGTGCCGTACGCCAACGTCCATATTGATAAATCTCAAAGTCACCGTGGTTTTGGGTGTACGCCAGGTGTACGCTGGAAATTTGGTGTACGCACTTTTGATAAATGAGGGCCATTGTGCGTCATTTCATCAGATTTGTAATTTAAATAATTTATAAACCTACGCCAACACAGGAGAATGCATCAATATTTCTAAATATGAGACCGGTTCATCGCAATTTCAAAATAAAAGTTTAAACCCTTGCTCTGAGTTTGGATGTTTTGATGAACACATATTCTTGTTCAAGAATATGAACAAGCAGCGTAGCATTTCTATCATAAAGAAATGGTTATTTATTGGTTATTGCCTAATTATTATTATATGTATTTTAAAGGCGTAGGTCTTTGCTTAGGTCTATTTTTATTACCACAAAAAAAGCCGATTAATTGTCAAAATAATCTACCGATTAATCAATTACCAAAATAATCATTAATGACAGCCCTAAGTTTTTTTTTTTTTTTTACAGTAGCCACACTTTTTAAATAGCAAAATGCATTTTATCAAGTGTAGTTGTTGAAAATATTTGCTATTCATATCTTGACCTATCAAGTCAATGTAACTGTGAACATTTCGTTTTTATTTTTTTTGTGACCAAAATCACTTGTTTTAAGTGCCTACTCTTACCTTGGATCCTGTATCTCGAGTCTTGGCTCTCAGCTTGTTGACCTGAGATTCAGCAATATCAGCCCTCTCCTCTGCCTCATCCAGCTCATGCTGTATCTTACGGAACTTGCCCAGATTGGAATTGGCTTGTTCTTCCTAAAGATTACACAGAATAGCATTTGTGAAAATTAAAAGATACAATTACTACAGAAGTTGTATCATATGATGGCATCAGTGGGGGAAAATACTCACCGCCTCCTCAGCAGATCTCTTGTAGGATTTGACCTTCAGCTGGAGTTTGTCCACCAAATCCTGCAGGCGAGCCAGATTCTTTCGGTCTTCCTCAGTCTATGCAAAGGAAAAAATATTTTTAGTATATGCAATATACACTTAAATACTGTAAGACAGCACTTCATGTATTTTCAACAAATAACATGATCAAATCAAGCAAGGGCAAAATTGTTAGTAGGCAACATTTTTCCTACCTGGTAGGTGAGCTCCTTGATACGTCTCTCATATTTACGAATCCCCTTGACCGAGTCACTGGCCTTTCTCTGTTCTATCTCCACCTCACTTTCCAGCTCTCTCACCTAACAGATGTGTAACAATTTTAGTATAAAAATGTAAAGTTAAAAGAAAGCATTTAGCAGAAAACTCTTTACTTGTCCCTAAAAACATCAACAACTTACCCTGGCTTCCAGTTTCTGGACCTGCTTCTTGCCACCCTTCATGGCGATCTGCTCAGCCTCATCCAGACGGTGCTGCAGGTCCTTGATGGTCTGCTCCATGTTCTTCTTCATGCGCTCCAGATGAGCACTGGTGTCCTGCTCCTTCTTCAGCTCCTCTGCCATCATGGCAGCATCAGTGATGGCCTTCTTGGCTTTTTCCTCAGCATTCCTGCACTCCTGCACTGCCTCCTCAACCTCAGTCTGAAGCTGAGTATTATCTCCCTCCAGCTTCTTCTTCTGATTCAGCAAGCTGGTGTTCTGAGCATAGACAATATTGACATTCATATAGTCTTTTGATTATATTGTTTACTTAGAGGCTTTATTTTGCATAGTATTAGTACAGATGTGTCATACCTGAGAATGCAGGAGCTGAACTCTCTCACTGACATCCAGCAGTTCCTGCTCAGCCAGTTTCCTTCCTCTCTCAGTTTGTTCCACCATGGATCTCAGCTCATCCAGTTCAGCCTGCAGCAGATTATTGCGTCTCTCCACAATGGCGATGTTCTCTTTGAGATCATCATTACCACGAAGAGCGTCATCTAGTTGCAGTTGGGCATCCTGTAAAGTACAAATTTTCAAATGAAAAGACGTAAGAACTAGGTTGGATTTAACCTAAGCATCATAAAATCTTGTTTTGAATAGTCGTCATACTTTGAGATGTCCATGAAGACCCTTGAGTTGCTTCTGTGCTTCTGATGCCTGTCTGTTAGCCTGGCTGAGCTGAATCTCCATCTCATTGAGGTCTCCTTCCATCTTCTTCTTTATCCTGAGAGCTTCATTCCTGCTGCGAGTCTCTGATTCCAGTGAGCTCTGCAGAGTATCCACCATTCTCTGCTGGTTCCTCTTGGTCTGCTCCATCTCTTCATCTTTCTCTGTCAGCTTACGTTCAATATCAGCTTTGACCTGATTGAACTCCAGCTGAGCTCTAAGTATCTTGCCTTCCTCGTGTTCAAGGGAACCCTATGAAGAGTAAAATGGGTGTTTGTTATAATGGAGATTTAAAGTTTTTGTTTAGGCCCTGTGTTTTGGGGTGGGAAATGGCCTCCCTTAAAATAATCTGGAACGATCAATTGATTTAAACAACAGCTTGATTTAAATCAAAGAGTTTTCAAATGAATAAGAATTTTGGGGGATATGGTTGTTTTTTTTACCTCAGCCTCTTCGAGAGCAGTTTGTATCTCCTGTTTCTCCTGCTCCAGTTGTTTTCTTAGTTTCTCCAGTTCATGAATATTCTTCCCACTTTCACCAAGTTGCTCAGTGAGGTCAGAAATTTCCTCTTTGCAATAGAAATAACATGTGAGCTCACAAATACAAGCAATTATAGTAATGGTTTGGAGTTGTAAGAACCACTCTTACCTTGGAGATTCTTGTTCTCCCTTTTCATACTCTCCAGGTGGTCCAATGACTCCTCATACGAGTTTTTCAATTTAAAGAGTTCAGTGCTCAGAGATCTAGCTTCTTTTTGGGCACTTTCTAGTTCAGTTTGGGACTCCTCATACTTTTGCTTCCACTCAGCCAGGACCTGGTTAAATGTTATAAGACCAAATGGCCAATGAGAGCAAAGCCATTTTTGTTAAGTGGTTTTGTAGTAAAGAATAGACCCTAAAGTACTAGACCCTATCCATAATTAGAAACTTACATTTACTATCAATTTAACATTGAACATTTTCGATGCTACTTGATATTTTTTATAGTAAAGTTTTGCATGGCTGATTTTTCCAGCTAATGACAAAATGTACTTTATTTTCTTACTTTATCAAAGTTTCTTTGCTTCTTGTCCAGAGCAGCAGCAGCAGCATTGGATCTCTCCACATCCACCATGAGATCTTCAATCTCATTCTGCAGCCTGTGCTTGGTCTTCTCCAGAGAGGAGCATTTAGCATTAACAGCTTCCACAGCTTCTTCTGCATCTTGCAGACGCTGAGCCAGTTTCTTCCTGTAATTAAAATACAAAAGGATAGTAAACATCAGAAGTAACATTGATTAAACTGTATTTGAAGTATAGCAGAAAATGTCTCATCACTAAAGATCAAACTCTTATAACATTTAAATATTCTTTGTTTCTTACTTTGCTTCCTCCAGCTCCTCAGTCCTCTGGATGGCATCAGTTTCATACTTGGTTCTCCACTGAGCCACTTCAGAGTTTGCTTTGGACATACTACGCTGCAGCTCAGCCTTGGCTTCTTGCTCCTCCTCATATTGCTCTCTCAGCAGATCAGCATCATGACGAGCAGACTGAACTGCATGGGCCAGGGCATTCTTAGCCTGAAGACAAACAAAAACAAACAAATAATTGCGGCCAGTTGTTTATTATGTCTTTAGCAAAAATGTTAGACTTAGAAGGAGATTTTGAAAACCTTGATTTCTTCTTCGAGCTGTCTCTTGAGGTCTTCAATTTGCTGAGTGTAGGACTGCTTGCCTCTGGTTAACTGAGATACAAGGGAGTCTTTCTCCTCAAGCTGTCTGGCAAGTTCACCTAGAAGCAATATAAAATGACTTTTTTCCAAGTATCATTATGGTACAGTTGGTAACATGACACAATATTTTGTGTTCTTACCATTTTCAGTTTGCAGCTTGGCTTTTTGCATGGTGAAATCATTGATTGTGCGCTGACCTTCCTCAGACTTGGTTCTGTACTCAGTCATCTGGTCTTCTAGAGTTCTGCACATTTTCTCCAGGTTTGTCTTGAGGATAAATTGTTTCGTAGTTTATTGCTTTCTTTGACCTAACACATAATTTATATACTCTAAGCATAATTTCTCTCACTCACCTTTGCCTTTACAAGCTGCTCCATGTTGGAGACCACATCGTCCAGTTCCAGTTTGAGTTCACTCTTCTCTTTCTCCAGCTTCTGCTTCACTCTCTGGAGATTGTCAATCTGCTCTCCCAGATCAGCCACACTGTCGGCATGTTTCTTCCTCAGTGTAGCAGCAGTGGCCTCATGTTGCAGAGTGGACTCTTCAAGGTCTCTGCGCAGTTTCTGGAACTCAGCTTCACGTTTTTTGTTCATCTCAATCTGGGAAGCAGTGGCTCCACCAGCCTCCTCCAACCTCTCACTAATCTCCTCCAGTTCTCTGGACAGATCAGCTCTCTGTTTCTCTACTTTAGCACGGGCAGCTCTCTCAGCCTCCAGCTCTTCTTCAAGCTCTTCAATTCGGGCCTGGCAATGTGCATAAATTCAATATTTAGGTTAACTATCCAAATGTCTATCTTATTAAGACATTTAGTCTTATTAAGTTTACCTGCAACTCTTTCAGTTTTTTTTGGAGTTGGGACTCCAAAGCTTGCCCATCTTCAATCTTGCTATTGAGCTGGCTTATTTCAAAGTCTTTTCTGCCAAGTAAACAGGATGACACATGAATGATTGCATGAAATTTTGAATTAAAATATCAGGTAACACTTTACAATAAGATCCCATTAGTTAAAGTTTGATAATGAACTAAACAACATTAACTAACAATAAACAATACATTTGTTACAGTATTTTGTTTTACTTTGTTAACATTAATAAATAAAAATAAAACATTTGACTGTTAGCTTGTGAGCTTAGGCCCATTTAATAATATTAACAGTATTACATTTTTATTTTAATAATGTGTTAGTGAATGTTTAAAATTACATTAAGTAAGATTAATAAATGCAAGTATTTTTCAATATTATTTCATGTTAAATAATGTAGTTAACTAAAATCAGATGAAACTTTATTAACCAAATATTTTTTAATATTAAAATTGGATTTTATAGTAAATAATATATATATTACTTCTTTATCCGCTCCTCCATCTGCTGCTTATCATTTTCCAAATCCATCACATTCTCTTGAGTCAACTTCAAGTCCCCCTCAAGTTTTCTTTTAGCTCTCTCAAGATCCATACGAATTTTCTTTTCTTGTTCCAGAGAACCTTCAAGCTAAATTTCATGCAAATAAATAAAAATAATTGCTTAGTTTAAATGTTTCTCATTTTAATTCTAGTGTTGTGTTTTCTGACTCTTACATCATCCACTTGTTGCTCCAGTTTGGTTTTGGCTTTGGTGAGTGTGTTGACTTTGTCTTCCTCACTCTGGAGGTCATCCAGCGTTTGCTGATGGGCCTCCTGAAGAGCTTTCTTCTCCTTGGTCAGCTTAGCGATGATCTCATCCAAAGCTGCCATCTCTTCGGTCAAGTTTTTAACCTGTTGAAATGTGTCATTGTATCAAGGGGCTCTTAACACACAATTCTAACATCACTAACAGGTTCAGTGTTGAAAACTGACCTTGTTCTCAGTGGCATGTTTCTCTTTCTCTACTTTGGCTAGCGTGAGCTCAAGATCATCAATGTCCTTCTTGAGCTCAGAACATTCATCCTCTAGCTTTCGTTTCTTTGCAGTCAGCTCAGAATTCATTTCCTCTTCATCCTCCAGTCTCTCGGTAATTTCTTTGACTTTGGCCTCAAGCTGGATCTTGCTCTTGATCAGACCCTCACATCTCTCCTCAGCATCTGTAAGATTATCTTGCTCCTATCAACATGAGAGGAAAAAAAGGAAAACTTATTTTATTTTCTGACCTGTGAAAAGTGCAGAGTTCTAGTCCCATGTGAACTTACAGACTGCACTGCAAGCTGCAGGTCATTCTTCTCTTGGAGAAGAGAAACCATCTTTTCCTCAAGCTCCTTTCTGCGGGCTTCAGATTTGGCATAAGCCTCCTTCAACTTGGTGAATTCCTCCTTCATGTTGGCCATTTCTTTCTCAGTCTCTGCACTTTTCAGCAGAGGCTTGATCTTAAAATAGAGCTTCATCCAGGGCCAATTCTTGACACCCATGAAAGCGCGTACGTTCCACTGGATCACTAACAAAGAATCTCTGTAGATATTAAAAAAGAATATTCAGTCTTGAATTATAAATGTAACTTGTAGAATATGTTAAAGATTGAAGAGCTAAAATCTAACCTTCTTTCCACAATTTTCTGGAACTCAACTCTTGATAGAAAACCACGAGCCCTTGACTGAATTCCAGTTATAATAAGTGCAAGACGGTCATCTCTCATCTCTTCAAGAGTTCCCAGAAGACCAGCCTTAAAAAAGACCTGAATAGTAAAGAATTTTGCGTTAAAAACTGATGACAATGGAAAAGTGGTTTTGGCAAAAGTTAATGTTCATATAATCATACCTTAGTATGACCTAACTTGTACTGGTTGTGATCAATGTCCAGAGAGCCCAGAAGTTTTTCTGCACCCTTCTTGTTATCAATGAACTGTCCCTCAGGGATGGCAGCAGGATTGAGAATGCGGTATCTACCAAAAAAACAACACACAATTAACAATTATATTATATGTATTTATTTTTGTTTCTAGCAAATGTTTAAATTGTTGCAAACAGAGAGTTGAAATGATGCAAACTTGCAATAACTTGGAGTCGTACATACAATTATTTTGTAAGATATAAAAGTCATTTGGTTTCATACTAACCGTTGTTTGAAATCTCCATACAGGATCCTGTTGGGGAATCCCTTTCTGCAGATCCTGATGCCCTCCAGCACACCGTTACAGCGCAGCTGGTGCATGACCAGAGGATTCTCCATCGCCCCAGGAGTCTTAGTCTCATTGGGGATGAGGCAGCGCACAAAGTGAGGGTGAGTTGACCTCAAATTGGTCATCAGCTTGTTCAAGTTCTCCTGTTGGTAGACCGTAGAGGGTTTAGATTTATATGCGATAAAACCTTGTCAGACAAAACGGTGTTATAATATTTCGTACCCTATGAAGGGCTGACACCGTCTGGAAGGAAGAACCCTTCTTTTTGCTACCTTTGGCAGCTTTTCCTCCAGAATCTGCAGCTGTGAAATAAATAATTTTTGTTATTATTAAACAGTAAAAGTAGTGCTTATTATATTTTCATGTCTCACTTCAGTGCGTTCTTACCTGATTCAGCACCAGCGTAATTAGCAAACAGAATAGACAACAGCTTAAGAGTTGACTTCTGGAACAACCCTACAACCGTCTCATTGAGAGGGTCCTTGTTCTTTACCAGCCAGTTTGAAATGTTGTAGTCCACAGTACCAGCATAGTGAACGAGGGCAAAATGGGCCTCTGGTTTACCCTTGACAATCCTAGGCTTCTGGAAGTTTGGATTTTTCCCCAAATGGTTGTCATAAAGCTTAGCTTTAAATGTTGAATCACTGGCTTTGGGGAACATGCACTCCTCTTCAAGGATGGACATGATACCCATGGGCTACACAGTGACACAGTTAACAAGAGTTAATTAATTGTAGATCATGGAAGTAAATATATTAGTTTGCCTCAAGAGTTAATAGTGAAAATAATGATTTTTCCCCTCACAGTATAATCATCAACATAGTATTCACCCACCTTCTCAATAAGCTCAATACACGCCTGCAAGTCCATGCCAAAGTCAATAAACTCCCACTCAATGCCCTCCTTCTTGTATTCCTCTTGCTCCAGCACAAACATGTGGTGATTGAAGAACTGTTGCAACTTCTCATTAGTGAAGTTGATGCACAGCTGCTCAAAGGTGTTGTACTGCAGGCGGAATATTTTGTATAATCACAATGGTCAAACAGGTTGCACTGCTTGTTGGATTTGTTCTTTAATAACAATAATCAGTTGATTTCAGCTTACATCAAAGATCTCAAATCCAGCAATGTCCAGCACACCAATGAAGTACTGGCGAGGCTGTTTGGTGTCCAGGGATTGGTTGATTCTCACAACCATCCAGAGGAACATTTTCTCGTACACTGACTTTGCCAGAGCACCAATAGAGTAGTACACCTAATAAAGAAAAGATCGAATTTTGCAGAATTTGACATTGCAAACTTGAGAGCGAATTTTCAGAGACATGAAATATTTTGTTTGTATGTCTTGGAAAGTGAACCTATGATGTTGAAAACTCTAATGCCCATTAGATTATTATTTTCATTAATTACCTGCTGGACACTCTGTCCCTTGGTGACCCACTCATTTCCTACTTTGACTCTTGGGTGGCACAAACCCTTGATCAAGTCAGCTGAATTTAGGCCCATCAGATATGAGACTTTGTCAGCATCTACATGTTAAAAAAGAATACAGAGTTATGAATATATATACAACATGTCATATACAACTTTTTTCCCTTATGAAGCTGAGATTCCAAGTTATACTGACCCTCAGTCCCATCAGCCTCGGCCTGTTCCTCTCTTTGCTTCTGTTTGAACTTCATGTTGCCGTAGTGCATGACGGCGCCAATAAGTTTGTAGATGCTGTTCTTCTCCTCATGGGTGAAGCCCAACACATCGAACGCTTCCTACAGCAAATGTACGGAGCATGTTAAATTTCATGGCAAATGTTTAATATTCTTCTTTTTGGCAAGTACATTAAATGTCTTTCTTTATACTTTTTAAAGAATAGACTGGCCAAGAGAATAAATTATTTTCTTTCAAGTCATTCTAAACCTGTATGACTTCTTCTGTGGAACACAAAAGGAGAGCGTATTCACGCTGTCCTTTTCCTCACACAATCACATGGCTTCAGAAAATAAGTTTTATGGAACTTTTATGATGCTTTTTTATACTTATTGACAGCCCCTGATCTCTATATGCTGTTATTGTACGTAAACCAGCCAAGACATTATCAATTCATGTTCCACAGCAGAAACGCAGTCATACGAGTTGTCAAATTTGCTAATGATTACTAAATTGCAAATGCTGGGTGGACTATTACTTATAATATTTTATAATGTGTTATATTGTATTGTATTGTAAGCGGCCTATGTTTTAACAAACACCCACATCAGTGGCCATCAGCTCATCACCGTCATCAATAGATGCCACTTGTGTTTCTCCTTGGGAGATAAAGGCGTAGTCAAAGGGGTTGTTGGTGATGAGCAGCATCTCTAAATGAGAAATGGGAACATAGTTCAGAAAATACTCTTCTAATTAGAGATGGCAATGTTAATAGATATGATGGGTAATTTTACCCAGCAGTTCTGGTCTTCTCTGGGACAGAATCTGATAGAAGATGTGGTAGTCTCTCTCAGCCTTGAGCTGAAAAGTGACACGAGACTTCTCCAGCAGATCTAAAAGATTTTATAAATAGATGAATATCAAAACAGTTGCACATTTCATCAATGCGTGATTTGTTGGAATGATGTTGGGCAGTAAAGTACTTACAAGTCTCAATGTCAGCAGAAGATAACTTTCCACTGACGCCAAAATGGATACGGATAAATTTACCCTGTAAATAAAGCGATATATGAAATAATACATAACATGCTCATATAATATATCATGAAAACCAATATAGAATAATAACACCAATGTAAAAACCCCACTTACAAATCTGGAGGAGTTGTCATTTCTGATGGTTTTGGCGTTACCGAAAGCCTCGAGAGCAGGATTACACTGGATGATTTGATCCTCCAGAGTACCCTGAGAATCATATTTTTATAAGCGTGTAAAAAATGTGATCTATCTACTTTTCAGTTAACAGCCATGCATATATTCTGACATTATGTAGTCTTGTAATGATAATAATAATCCATAGAGGACCTAAGTAACAGTAGTAAAAAATAATGAAGAAAACAAAAATGTTGTTTGTTTATATGCATTGCAATATGGTACAAGGGAGTATCAAATTATGACAATTTGTGTGTCCAATATTTAATATATGAAGACATCATTTATTTACTAATTATTTGTTGTATGCTATGCTATATAGAAGGTATATTCATCCCTAATGAGCCATTTTTGAGGGAATTAAGCACCTTTTTCTCCATTGATGGATCCTTCTTGCCAGGCGATGCTGCTGCAATGCTCGCAAAGTACTGGATTACTCTTTTAGTGTTCACAGTCTTTCCAGCACCGGATTCTCCACTTAAAATAAAACCAGGTAATTAAGACTGATAAAATGCAGCATGGAAAAAAAATAGTGGTGAAAGTAGGAATATTATGCTACGTCATCATATGCATTACGTACGTGATCAAGACAGACTGGTTTTCTCTGTCTGTGAGAGAACAAAATATAAGAAACTTAGCATTTGAAATTGCATTATAAATTAGATCTCTAAAAAAATGCTAGAAGTCAGATCCTCACCTGACAGCATGTACTGGTAGGCATTGTCTGAGATGGAGAAGATGTGTGGAGGAGCTTCAGTTCGTTTCTTTCCTCTATAGGCAACAACGACTTCCTGGTTGTACACTGGCAGCCACTTGTAGGGGTTCACAGTGACACAGAAGAGCCCAGAGTAGGTCTGTAAGAGATTCACAGAAGGTTTAGATCTGCTCATTCAAGATAAAGAACGTGTGAGTGTTTTAAGACTCGACTCACGTAGATCATCCAGGCTGCGTAACGCTCTTTGAGGTTAAACAGCACAGCGGGCTCGTGCAGGAAGGTGAACATCGCCATGTCCTCAATTTTATCAAACTTTGGCGGGTTCTGGGGGTGAACATCAGCTTCCTTCACAGTTACTGTCTGTGGATAACACACAACAATGTTTTGACAGTCACAATGTACTTCTGTCTACAATCTACAACAATGCAGAGATTAGATCTTACCTTTCCAAATTCAGTGTCAACAGTGACTTTGTCACCGTCTCTACTGGTGATGGAGGCTTTGACGTACTCAACCTCAGGGTCGGGCACAAAGCATTCTTTCTTCATGTCGAAGGGGCGAGTTTGGGCCTCCAGACGCTCCTTGTCTGACTTTCGTAAGAACGGGGCAGCTGGCCCGAACTCTGCCATCACAGCATCCCCCATCTTTCAATCAGACTGAGAAATAGATGACAAAATTCTCAAGTAAGACTTGTTTATAATTAAAAACTATATTGGAAATAATAATAATACTGTATATATATATATATATATATATATATATTATTTATAAAAAATAAAATATTTCTAATTATTTATTGGTCTTTAAACTGACAAAAATATTTCATACGCATACACACACATATATACACAACATGTTAACCTTTATAAGAGCATGCCTTACCAGATGAAATCCAAACCCAAGAAAGTCCAAGTCCTTTCAATAAAAACAGAAATATCATTAATGAGAAGTCATCTTACTCTATTGTTCAGTCCTCATGAACAATTTAATCTAAATGATGTGTGCTCTTACCTTTAGATTGCACAATGATATGAGCTTGCAACCTTGTGTTGTAACTTATCTCTTTATATACAGTAAAGGCACAATGACTGTGACGTTGACCATCTGTATTTGGTTCGGGTCACTTGTGTAGCTCTTTTTGGATGCCTGACAAAATTTTTGAGTCACAGTAGTTTGGCATGAGGTGTGTGGCGGTAGTGCGAAGGTATCACAAAGGATTTAAATCACAATGATGCTATTTTTGTCCCATATGCACTTCTTCTTTTTGAAAGATAGCAGATATTTCATAGGGCAATTTTTTTATGTACGTAAAGCATTATAGAGGTGGAAACTCTTGTGTATAATGTATCTTAACTATAATTAAACATTCATACAAACTTTTTTAATAAAATTGTACAAAGTTTAATTTGACAGTTAGATTCCTGCAATAATGTCCTAGGATGCTTTTCTAGGAACTGTGTGTCATTTTCTGTCCTCAAAGAGAGACAGGCATGCACTGGGAATTTCACAGGTTTATCTTTGTACTCAAGGATAAAGACAAGGTAACAATGCCTCACTAGCAAGACGGCTGTCACAGAACAGTAAAATTGTCAGTAGACAGCTGTAACGGGAACAATGAATATCTGCACTTGCGACCTTTTGTTCTCGCCTAATGGAGAGACAGCTGCATCTCTTGCTTCTTGTTGTTTGTTACTATGACCTTTTTTGATTTCCCAAAGCCATATCCATCATATGTGTTTAACAGGTTTATCAAGTTCATTTACATTCATTTACATTCATGTAAATGAACAACAGCTTCATTCATGTTCATCCTTGTTCACCCCATTCTTTCTTCAAAAAGATTTTTCAGCTTTATAAAGATTCCCAAAACAAATGCATGAAATGGATCCTGTAACATTCAAACTGAATTTGTATGTTTACTAGGGGTGTAACGAAACATTGTTATATTAAGATATCACAATATAAAATTGCAACGATATGTATCATTTATGTAAGCGATATGATTTACAATATAGTTCGTTTTATCCAAGGGTCAGCTTACTGTATTTATAAGATTTAATACCCCCAAAAATGTCAATTCTGCCATCATGTACTCACCCTCGTGTCGTTTCAAACCTATACGATTTTCTTTCAACTTCCAAACACAAATGAAGATTATTTTTCTGAAGATTATTTCTGTCCCTCCATTTAAAGTTGATTCCTCTAAAACTTAAAAGACCCCCAAAATGTCATAAAGGCATCGTAAAAATACTCAACCAAGTGGTCTGATCCAAGTCCAAGTCTTCTGAAGATACACGATGGCTTTATGATAAACAGATTTACAACCTACACATGCTAAAATAAACAGATGTTCAAATGATTTCGCAAAAACAACATGAGAGTGAATAAATGCAGAATACAATTTTTGGGATGAACTAACCATTTACACGTTTTCTTGCAATTAGAACTGTGATTGATTGCGTTGATCATCTGAAGTGCGTACGCGCTGCTGGCACTCAAAGTGAAAGTGCAAACATCATTTAAATCACCATATCACATTAAGTTTTAGTAGTATGATTATTCAAAGCGTTTTAGATGGTTTATTCTTATATGTATAGTGCATTAATAGCGGGAGCGGCAGGACATAGCTAGCACCGGTAGCGTCTGTGCGTGCACGGCTTCTGTGTAAGAGATCCAACGAATGCCTGCATTGAAAGCTTGAGTGCTGCGTGAGGGAATTTCTTTTTTTTTTAAGTTTACAGAGTTTCAGTGACATTATTACATTAAACAACTATATTTAATTTTGTATAAAATGTACAATAATGCAATGGGGGAATATTTGTGAATCCTGATAATAATATAATAACAGTAATAGTATTTTAATAATAATTTAAAAATTGCAAGTAGATACTTAAAGTACAGAAGTTAATATATTTTAAATACATGACATCAGTGTTACCGTTTCTGTGCATCAGTTAACATGAAGGTGCTTATAATTATTTATTCTTAGCAGAAAGCACAGGTCAAACTAATCGTCTTAGCCCCAGATCTGTTTCTAAACAGCGTTAATGTATTGTCAGCTCTACAGCGTTGATTTGTTGTTGAGCCGTGTGAGCCATCACTTAAGACCTTGAGGTTTCTGGCCTACCTTGACCTCTCATCCCTCAGTTATTCTGCACCCTCTCAACAATCACCTTACTTAGTCTTAGCACTTGGGCAATCTATTATAGGCCCCTCATCCTTTACAGAGCCTCATTCTCAGCTGTCTTTTTACTCTGGTTTATCAGCACTCAGGAGCAAGAATGGAAGAAATGGGGGCAACCTTATGTCTAATAAAGTTTGTAATCTGAGCTTCCTTTTGTCACTGGGTGCACTAGAATGGTCTTGCATCTGTTGGGTTAAATAAGAATCCATTGTGTCTCTACTTCCTGTCCTCTGCTTCAGAACATGCAGGAGTAGTAGTTTTGCTACTAAAAGTTTGACTTAAAAGCTGGAGTAGGTGTAATTCTTAATCATTAAACAATGGTACATTGATTAAATGCAACAGTGAAACTATTTCTAGATCGCTAAAGTAAATCTGACATTGCTCATGTGACTCCTTTGCATAGATGGTCAAAGTTTCAGTGTAAGCTCATGATGCTCTTTGGCATGATAAAGTTTTGTTTGTCACTTCAAGTGCTGCTGCAAAAGAAATAAAAATAAAAAAGTCGATAAAACCACTTTTATTTAAAAATATGCATTTAACTACTGGTCTCAGACTTTTTGAAACAATTGAATATTGCTTAAAATGTTGGTATGGTTGATCACCAAGTGACACCCTCTGGTGATGGTAGCTGTACACTGCAATTGTCAAGATCATCCGCACATAATCATGACAGCTAAGAGCAGGGATAGGCAACGTCGGTCCTGAAAACTCCACCCGTAATCAAGCACACCTGAACAAGCGAATCAATGTCTTCAGGATTACTACGGCTATAGGCCGGCAAGGTTTTTTTCTCTCTCTCTGGATTGGTACTAAACTCTGCAGGACAGCAGCACTCCAGGACCGACGTTGTCTGTCTGAGAGCATCCAATGAGCTAGGCTCTTAACTTCAGTGTGCAGTTGACATTTTGAAATAACATTTTATAACTTAAAAAAAAAAACCTTTTTTTTTTTTTACAAAAAATATATTTCATATTTCAGTACAATTCTAAATATTGTATTAAAAAAAATCTATAAAAATGCACTCTGACCAGTATCGGTTTTCTTAATGCATTGCATCATGTGCCCAGGCTAAAAGCTTGACGTATAGCCACAGTGTGCTTCAAAGCACTGAATCACATAGCGTGCCTGAAGTCTGTTGCTGTCCCTCAGAGAGCTGACCGAGGGGCCATACCCTTCAAGTTGTCTTGTTTACATTGCATTGTTTCCTTTACTTTAGCCTTGAGGACAAAGATAACCTGTTAAATTCCTTTGAGTGCCTCTGTGATAGAAGAGATCAGATAGTATGTAGGACATTTATCATCTGTAGACGTCCATCACTTGCATGAACTCTTACTACTTAAGTTACATGACCTAATGCCTCCTCTATGCCATGCTTGAGATATTGTTTAACCACCTTGAACTTTCAAAAGCTATGGCTACCTCTTATTAAACAATGTTAATGCACAAATTGGCCTCGTTTTTTACATTGCCTATATGTCTAAGAAAAATGGTCATTGTCAAGTTTATTGGCTTTTTATGTGCGTCAGAGGCTCCTCTCACATATAGTACTGTATGTGCTAAGCTTTATGAAGCTCTTAATATAGCACAAGTGACAAGTGTTAAAGTTGCCACACTTTCTTCATCCAGTGTTAATTAACCCCCTCCTTCCTGACTCCTCTATTGTCTATTGGACACTGCTTCATCTTAGGCAACAACAGGCACTGGTCACATCTCTCCTACCCTTTGAGTAGTTCTGTAATGGACAGTTCCCTTGTCTGAAACGTGTTTGCTAGCTTTCTATTTGCAACCATTAGAAAAGGTAAGTTTACATCATGTTATCTACAGATTTTTTTTATTGTATTTTTTGTTCATGTATGTTAAGGGCCTGTTCTGACCTGTTTTAATAATTTCTGCTATAAGTTATTGTTACTTCAAGGTTTGGGAGAATGACCTGCATAATTGTGGATTTCACTCCAGACATTTTATTTTAGTTACATTAACCAGCACACCTAATCTTAACAAATGACAATTTATGTAGTGGTCTGCTAATGCCTGAAAAAATGTTTTAGCAAGTATTTTTACTCACGTAGTTTATATCACTAGTGACACTGACAATTTAGTTTTAAAATAACACAATGTGGCAGATGTTTAATTTGCACATGTTCTTTATTCTATTTCGAGACTAATGGATTCAAAGCGACACACAAGATTTTGAGAGATGGGAGAGCTTCATTCCTCATGTCCTTTCTGTTCAAAGGAGACAAAAAGACAAAGATGTAAGATTCATTTATCTTATTAGAAAATATAATACATTTTGCCCATAAATATAATTGTTTAAAATTATTTTCCATATTTCCTTGCGAAATGTGATTGCACAGTAGGAGTTGCCATTAGCTCTGCTTATCAAGGCTTTTCGAAGCAACATCATGTTATTTTCCACTTGAAAGTTATGAAATATTTTGTGGGTAGGTTTCCACAGTCAAATAGTTACTTTAAATTTGAGTTTGTTTTAGAGTTAATGTTAATGACAGTATGCAGCACACCTGCCAAGTCATTTAACATTTGTTTGAAAACAACAAATACTTACCTTGGATCCTGTATCACGGCTCTTGGCTCTCAGCTTGTTGACCTGAGATTCAGCAATATCAGCCCTCTCCTCTGCCTCGTCCAGCTCATGCTGAATCTTACGGAACTTGCCCAGATTTGCATTGGCCTGTTCCTCCTGTAAAAACATGAAGATATTTTCTCAAGCAATCCCATGCCAAGAAAATAAGTCACATTTTTGGTCACGCTTCTGATTAGGGTCCAATTCTCACTATTAATAACTCTAAAAAAAAATGTCAGTGGTATTGTGTCTGCTATTTCATAAAGAAACATTTCTGCCATTTTTGCAGCACTGTAACAACACAGAATGTATAGAGGTTACCATACAATGTTTCTGTTTTTAACATCAGCTGAACATTTAATGAGTGAATTTTCAATTTTGGGTGAAATATCCTGGTGTGATGTGGGGAACATGATCATTCTGTGTGTTCTGTCCCTCATTATGACGGTGTGGACGACCCTAGAGTACGGTGGCCGGGAAGTGCAAAGCAACATTACAAAGACTAAAACACTTTTACAAAGCTCGAGACAAATTTACATTTTGGAAAACATTTTTACCTACCATAAAACACACTTACATGGGCAAAACACTTTTACCAAGTACAAAACAAATGAACATTTTAGAAAGCAAATTAACATTTTAGAAAACAAATTAACAAGATGCAAAACACTTTTACCAGTCCCGAAACAAATTTACAAACGATCGATTCCTCACGGAAAGGGAATGTACCACATACCGTAAGTGATGAGTGAACGCGGGTGATAGGTGTTGTTGGTGAGCGCGCTCAATTCGTGTTGTCAATGTGTGGAGTAACGTTATATGGCGTGAATTAAGTTAATGGTGACCAAACATGGACTGCGACCGAGGGAAGTTTTGCCCGTTTTGTGGCAAACACATGAACAGCTTAACGCGGTTTTGCTTTACGTGTGGTCGGTGTTTGGAGTTTTTAAAGGACGCGGACCAGACGGAAACACCAGACATACTGCATCATTGCGTTCAATATTTTAACGAGGGCCACTCGTACGCTGTAATCGTGGACATGATGTCAAGTCTACATGGTGTAAACATCAGCTTGAGGACTCTTAAAAGTAAACTGAATGAAGCCGGGATGTACCGCAGAAAGGATTATTCCTCTCCAAACGCCGCGAGTAACGCCATCAGATCTGAACTTCGTGGACCTGGACAACTATTTGGCTACCTTACGATGTGGCAGGTACTTAAACAAAAGTACAATCTTCGAGTGAAGAGAGATGATGTGATGAATTTCCTCCGGGAGCTTAATCCCGAGGGTGTGAGAGCAGAGCACGCAGAAGGTTTACAAGAAGAACCTATCACTCAATGGGACTTAACTATATGTGGCACGCAGATGGTTATGACAAACTTAAGCCATTCGGTTTGGCCATTTCGGGATGCATAGATGGATTTTCACGTAAAGTATTGTGGCTTGAATGTGGACCAACAAATAACCCAACAGTGATTGCTCACTATTTCATGTCATGTGTGCGAAACCTCGGTGTCATCCCCATGAGACCGAGGACTGATTGCGGCACTGAGAACGGCATAATGGCCGCAATTCAATGTACTTTATGCCACCATCACAGTGACTACTACTCTGGAGCGTCCAGCCACATGTACGGCTCATCTATAAATAACCAGCGTATTGAGTCCTGGTGGTCAATATTTAGAAAGGTAAGGTGAGTTGTCTTCATATAGGGTCATTGCATCTTTGGTCATTCGGTTTTCTTCTCAGGGACGAGTAGGCCTAATGAAAAACAAGTACAATAAAGATCAATAAAAAATATAAAGCAAATCCTGCCCGTCAGGAAAAGTAGTTGCTCCTGAAAAGAAAATCAAATGACCAAAAGATTCACAGACCATACATTTCTTTACAACTCACCTTTGATTTTATTATTCAAACATGTGTATATACTTGAAAGTATAACTAAACATTTGTATCCATTTCTATTAGGGATGCACAGAATCCAGATTTGAGGGGTTCGGCCGGATACCGAATCCACTGGCTAAGATTCTGCCAAATCAGAAACCGAATACCGAATCCTACTCTCATCCTCTGTCCATTAACACAGTAAACACATTAATGAAGTAAACAACGTGGATTTTTCATTTCATTTTATTTTTCATTTTATTTTATTTTAACTGTAAAAAAATAAAAAAAAAGAATAAGCAACATTATGCATTTTAACAGCGGCGTTGTTGTGTATTGTTTAGAGTCCTTGCCACCACGAGACAAATCGGCATTGCAAATTGAACATATAGCTTGACTTGAACTGCCTTCTTTTGACTGAAAGTACTGCCAAACAACACTTTTTCTACTCATGAGTTCCATTTTCACTTTCTCACAGCTCCTGCACTCGAACGGTCCACCTACTGTAACGAGTGGAAATAAGGTGTGGCCCCTTTAAGAGCTGCGCGCTCCCTGTTGAACTGTCTGCAGGCTGTATTGTGTGTGCCGTGCAGTGTTGGGAACGTTACTTTAAAAAAGTAATTAGTTATAGTTACTCACTACTTGTTCCAAAAAGTAACTGAGTTAGTAACTGAATTACTCTATAATAAAAGTAACTCGTTACCAGGGAAAGTAACTATTTGCATTACTGTAAAAAAAAGACGTTTTTTAGCAGTTTTCACAAGTCAGTTGAAATTAGTAGAACAGAAGTAGTGCTTATATTGCACCTTGAAAATGGCAACTTTTCTTCGGATTGCTCCTGACTCGCCATCTCTGCTGCTTCATCAAATCTCTGTTTAGCTGTTGTGTGTGTGTGTGTGGCGCTTGTGCTGGCATGTGTGTAAAAACACTGGATCTGATTGGCTACCAGGAAACATGACTCTGCCTTAGCCAATCATAATCGCTTACCTCGTTATTAACCCACCTCCTCACTAGCTGTGTGAGCCACGGGGTGCGTTCGGATTACAGTTTATTCAATCAATAGCCTACATAGTAACCTTTACTGTCTATAATAGTAACGCACATAGGCGTCGATTTCGGTGGGCACACGTCCCCACCAGATTTCGTCATGAGTCATTTTGTACCCACCACTTTTTGAAACATTGAGGCACGGATGTTAATACAACTAAATAAAATATCTCCAGTTAGCAGAGCATTCATTTAGTTCGCTATTAAATAAGAGATCTAGCGCTAAAATGTGTTGTTTTTTAAATCAAGCTGAGCGCTCGTTCCCGCTGCTATCAGTTGCATGGATAGTTGTTCTCTTCTGGCTCGCGCTGTCACGCACAGTCTTCACTCGGACGCGCGCTTCAATTTATCGCCGTTGTGGAGACTATTCGTTCCGGTGAAATCACAAAATAAAATGCACACAAACGTGTCCTGCTGAACATAGTCAGTTTTGATGAGAGAGAAAAAAATAACTACACAAGTGTGTATTCGAACCCGTAACCTCTGACACACTTGGCAAATGATCTACCACTAGACCACTTAAGAACTTACGTAAATTTTGCGGATCGATGGATTTATTTACTGGTTGAGCAGAGAGGCTGCACAGAGTGACAAGTTTGTACCAGCATTTCTGAAAATGCACTTCCGAATGTGTCTCTGTCCCCAGCACATTTCAAACCAAACTGACGCCCGTGGTAACGCAACACATTTAACGTCCAATAACGTTAACGCCGTTGTAACGACGGGAAAAGTAATTAGTTAGATTACCCCGTTACTGAAAAACTAACGTCGTTACCTAACGCCGTTCTTTTAAACGCCGTTATTCCCAACACTGGTGCCGTGCGCCTCGAACACCCCATGTATGCGCGTTATTTCTGTTTGATGCTCATTTTTATCTTAATTTGTTATTAAGTAAAGCTGTGGACGGTAGAACGTGTGACAGACAGTTACACAAGTTCGATTGGGGAATAAAGTGCGAGTTGTTGTGAGATGCCAATCGCCTTAGTGAGTCTGTCTGGCCTCTGCAATAACTTTAGCTGTGAGCTATCGCTGTTTTTCTTCTTGACACAACGCGTTACACTACAGGCTTGCTTGACTTGAACCGGCGCTGCACAGACCGATCGGTTTATGACATCAAAGTACCGAGAGAGCAATTCAAAAGGAGCGTCTGCTCTCTATTCGCCCTCACGGTACTTTGAAGTCATTCACCGATCGATCTGTGCAGCGCCGGTTCAAGTCGAACAAGCCCGTAATCAACGGCGGCGTGACGTCGATGTAGAGCACGTAGTGCAAGCCTAGGGTTCGGTTCGGTGGAAAAAAATTCTAAAAAGTTAAAAGCCCAATATTCGTCCGAAGCCGAATCCTGGATTCGGTGCATCCCTAATTTCTATAGGTCTCAGTTCTGGATGGGGTTATTTGCAGACCTTAGAGATGCTGGATACTTCAACGGGAGTCATGAGCATCAGTGCCTATTGAGATATTGCTTTGGTGATGTTATTTAGAAGGACTTGGATGAGTGTGTGTGACTGTGGAACAGTCACAGGATTCGCCCTTCCAGAACAGCAGCATGTCCAGGAGGAGTGCCCAATGAACTCTACTCTACCACACAGGTGATACATTGGTGATAAACAGATCAAAGTATTAATATGTTTTAACTTAAATGAAAAGAAATGCAATTATGTTTTCTATTTAACATAGGTTTGGCTCCAGAGACTGCGGATTTCAAGTGGAACAGGCTGAACTGGATGTAGACCCCGAAGCCACCGCCATTTAGTATTTCAGCCGCCGCCAGCCAATAATTTCGTAAGCCAAATTGAGCCGCCATCTGATAAAGTTGGCTGATCCGGCTAGAATTATTTGCATCAAATAATAATTCTATCACATAGAGACATACACACAAGAAATATATAAACAATACACAAGATATATTTTTCCTCTGGATTCATAACAGCACAGTCTTGTGCTCATTGCTACGATGCACAGACTCACAGTGAATTGACGATCAATTAAAATTGCTCGTTTTCCGTACAGAAGAAGCAATGCATTTTTTTCTCGCACTGAGGTGAAATGGCGAAAAGAAGCAAGCAAGGTAATTTTGATCTCACTTCTCACATACTTTCCTAATTCCTACTTACTTTTTTTTTTAACTTAGGCCTAAATATTCAGGGCACTGTTGCACAAACACCTGAATCAAAGATTGATGTTATGAACCAAATATTCTGGAACGGAAAGATTTATAGCACTGAACGTGATATTACTGCTGTAACAAACCACCGTTTCCACATTGCTAATTCACGACGCATGCTTCAGTGTACATTGAAGTAAAATGTGCAAAACTTTGTCCAAAATAATACTGATAACAGTGTGTGTTTATATTAAAGGTCCCGTTCTTCGCGATTCCATTTTTCAAACTTTAGTTAGTGTGTAATGTTGCTGTTAGTGCATAAGTAATACCTGTAAAATTATAAAGCTCAGTTCAATGCCTAGCGAAGTATATTTTATTTAACAGAAGTCCCCTTTCAAAGCCTACAGCGAACGGCCGATTTGGACTACATCCCTCTACTTCCGTTTTTAATGACGTAACTAGAACAGTTTTTGACTAATCTCCGCCCACAGGAATGCACAAAAAAGGGGGCGTGGTCTTGTTGCGCTCCCACGGAGAAGAGGAAGAGTTTTTTTTTTTTTTTTTTGTAGTGGTGAAACACCGCTGCCTGTCTGAACACAATATTTATGAATCTGTCACTCAAAGCTTAATTGTTTTCAAGTGTGAAGTACATGAGCATTTATTACACTTTGTAGTATAGAAAACAAAAGTTCTTGTTTCTTGAATTAAAACAGTGATTCACAAAGGGATCCCAGTTTGAGAGTCATTGATCTAAAACATTTTCAAAATGTTAACTGAGAAAAGAACATGCTCACATACTGTAACATTATAAAAACAACTTTGGCAACAGAATGTTAAAGGGATAGTTCACCCCAAAATGAAAATTCTGTCAGTAATTACTCACCCTCAAGTTGTTCCAACCCCGTAAGACTTTCGTTCATTTTCGGAACACAAATCAAGATATTTTTGATTAAATCTGAGAGCTGGATCACTCCTCCATAGCGACAAGAATACTTTCTGTGTGCAAAACAAACATAAATAATCAACTGAATAAAGTCATTATTTTTGTTTGTTTTTGCACACAGAAAGTATTCTCGTCGCTTGATAAACTTAAGATTGAGCCACTGTAGTCACTGGACTATTTTAACAATGTCTTTAATAACTTTCCTGGGCCGGCAAGTTTCGATCTCTTAAGAAGCCTATGGAGGAGTGATCCAGCTCTCAGATTTAATCAAAAATATCTTAATTTGTGTTCCAAAGATGAACGAAAGTCTTACGGAGTTGGAACAACATGAGGGTGAGTAATTACTGACAAAATTTACATTTTGGGGTGAACTATCCCTTTAATGTGCACTTTTAACAACAACTTTTTAAGAGTCTTAACTCTAGGGGTCATCCATCATATAGCTTAGAAACAGACGAATCCTGGACTATTTTGAATTCCAAAGTCCATTTGTGACTTAAACAAAGTGTATGAGTCTAGGAGTGGTAATCTCAAGGAGTTTGAACATGTATTCGCCATTGGGAACACAGAGTCATCTAGGAACTCTATTTGTGGAAGTGGTTCCAAGCCAGATGGGGGAAGTGAGGACAGCCCAGTAACAAACATCAAAACAATCAATCTTTTTCCTCATCAGTCTACACACAATACATCATCATGGCAAAGCAAAAACAGAAATTTAATAAAAATTAAAAACTGAAATATCACATTCACACAAGTTAATAAACCATTTTCTCAGTACGCTGTTTAACCCTTAAACAGGCAAGGCTTTGATTTTATAGTAAAAATATTTTGTAAAATACATATTTTATTAAAAAAATATATATATATTAAGTACAGTATATTTGATTTACTGTAAGTTTAAACTTCCATAACTTTTTCATACTTTCATTTTTTGAAGTACTTTCACTTCAGCAATAATCTGCTAACTGTTTTCTTTAAAGAAGACCAAATTTAGGTCTATATTCCAAAGCATTCTTGAATTACAATCATTTAAGTTTAAATAGTGCATTTTAAATAGAGCTAGTTTAATCCCTTTTTTATACCCTAAACAGGCGACGTGACTCAGGAGACACATACATTTCAAAACGTGCTAAATAACAACATGAACAACATATTACTTACTTTTCTTCTGAAAAAAAAGAATAATGCTAACATTAATGGTGAACATTGTCTTAAGGTGCTAAAGGAGAAAATTAAGTTTAATATATATTGACTCTGCTGTTGTTGATCGAGATCTGCTGTTCACTGATCGATTGCTCCTGTCTGCCTTCCTGCCTGCTGTGTTTGTTTGCGTCGAGGCTGTAAGCTCTACGCCTCGTATTAGCTACGTATTTAGGGGTTCAAGCACGAAGTACTGAAACCCTATTTTTTTTTTTTTTTTTTTTCCCCATGATGCAACATTCTCCACATAAAACTGATCGTCCAGAACGAACCGTAAGTCGTAGAGACTTGAAACTTTGGGGGCTGGTAGTACTCACACCGCCTACAACGTCACCAAGGCACGCCCCGATCGGCCTGACGGGGGCGCTACAGCGGCCAAAAGTACGAAATGGCTCATAACTTCTCAACCGTAAGGGCTAGGCTCAAGTGTCTTACATCGTTGGAATCCTTGGCTCAAGCCGGACAAGATGCATGCCTCGGATTGGCTCGTCACCCTGGGTAAATTTTCGGGTATTTGGGGTTTTTCGTAAAACCTACTTTTTCGAACTAGTCCCAGGTTTTTGGCCCGGCCGGAACCAAACCAGTGCAGCAAGATTCTATGGAGTCTGAATGTCAATAATCATCAAAAATGTTCAATATTTCAATTGTCGGTCGCTAAGGGGAATCCAAATGTTTGATGGCTCCAGAGCCACTCTTACTAAAACGGTTAGAACTTGTGAACGGAAAGAGATATTTTCACTAAACCTGGGACACATATTTGAGTTCAATCTGAGGTCACATGAAAAAAAACACGACGATTGGCCACTTGGTGGCGCTATAACAGGGAAAAAACTTCATGAAAATAGTTGTAACTGCATCCAACCGTTAGTCTAATGAAAGATGGCATGCAGTGTCTTTGTCCAGGGTACCTTGATAGTCTATGAGAACATTGGTGTATCTAAAAATAACTCGGTATATGTCATCGGCACAATGCCCTGAAGGAGCCTGAGAATTTTCAAGCAAGCTTTTTTTCACGGGAGAGACCTCCTTATACTCCTGAATCCTTGCCGAGTCCAACGATACCAAACATGCCAGGTTTTGCCTTATGGTTTTTGTAATGGTGTCATTTAGAGCTTAAAAAAATTGCTGTTATCTTCGAAGACCATTAGTCCAATCGAGACAACAACAAAAAAACACAGGCAATTTGAAAACATAGGTAAATAGCTAAACAATAACGGCCAAATGTCAAAATTATGATAGGAACTACTGGATAGCGCGGCTACTGGAGCTGATTGCGCCCAATATAGTCAATGCTTGTGTTTACACCAGCACCATATATACAAAATAAGAATAAAAGTCAATTTCAAAATAAATTCACCCTGTCCAGACTCCCAATTGTATTGCAAATATCTTATAGCCTATAATTTGAAGCCTCAAAAGCAAGACCTCAGCTTTTAATTTCACGTGCTTATTTAACACAATTATCTTGCGTGAAAAGACTGCGTTTGTCAACCCACGCAGAGTTGTGGTAAGTGCACAGCACCAGGGAGTAATCTTGACAGAACTTGCGGCAACATAATCAAATTCACAAATATTACACAATTTAAACATTATTAAAAATACATAGGCTGGGTTACTAAAACAATCTTAGTCACAGAATACACGTTTGTTCACAGTTTGAAGGTTCTTGTTTCCATTTCTTTAATTTCAAGATCTGATGTGAATTTTTTATTGTTGTTTTTACAGCTACAAACCTGTGAGCACTACATGATATTCAGTCACATTGCATGCTTTTAACATTAAATAGGCTAAAGCACATAAACAATACCTGAGCTTATCATTGCCGCAATTTATTTGTTTGTTCCATCCGTGATGTCGCAGAAAAAAAGCTGGGGGAGGGGGATTGAGTTTACGCCACATTTACACAGTGTTGTGGTAAAGTTTTCTCATCTGATTAACTTCCATTATAAAATACACATTATCCTGTCAGACATTTAACTTTTAAACCATTGTACAGTACGAGAAGTAAATTTGTACCTTTTCAGTTTATCCAGCAATAATTTATGATCTAGTACATCAAAATCTAACAATTCTGCTCCTAAGTTAGTCATCAATCTGTGCTCTCTCAATATAAATGCTGAAAATTAGAGACCAAATTATTCTCCTTGAAGAATAATTGACTTTGTTCACAAACTACAATTTTCAATACTTTGCTAACTGGTAGCAAACCTATTGGTAAACTATTATGACCATTAAAACCCAGTGCTGCATTTTTCTGCATTTAATCTTTGCATCTTACCAAGCTAAAGGAAAAATACCTTCTTAAATACTGATATTAAAGATGTGACAAACTGAACAAACAACATTTCTTCTCTTAATTTATCAACTTTATGAAAAATCATTCAAATAATTTTCTATTTGATATGGTTTAAAAAGTTAAAGAATTAGTCACCGGTATCAAAAGTAATTTGACTTGATTTCCTATCGATTATTTCTTTGTGTACTCCACAATGTTTTACAATCATTACATTAATTTATTTAATTTTGTAAAACATTATTTTTCCCCCAATCATTTTAGTTACTTGATTTCTTAATTTGCAAAAGACATCCCAATCCTCCTTTTCCCAATTTCTGTTTGCTGTACCCTTTGCCACATCTCTCTCAAACATTATGATTTTCAACTCATTAACAATCCATGTTGTCCTATAACATTCTTCACTGCACTTTTAAATAGGTGCATATTTGTCCACCAAAAGATACAACAATCTTTCGAATGCTGACAATGCATTATCAGGATGAACTTCCTTATAAACATCAATCCAACATACATTTTTTACGTTTGTACAAAAGTATTCTTGACTGAATCTCTTATATGATCTTTTATAAATTACTTTTGGTTTCCTAAGTTTTCTAGGTGTTTACATGCCTGCTAAATAAAACTTAAAGTCTTTCAATTCTTTTGCGCTTAAAAGGCCTTAAATTCTTGAACCCCGATAAATGGTGCTTGCAGCTTTAATTCTTTCTGTTTTGAACCATCATTTACTATCATTTCTAGTTGTTTATATTACTAAATACAGTTTACCCACCATCTCAGATTAACCTTACATCGCTAGCTTCCGTTATTGTTAGCACAGCACGCTAGTGTTTACGCGCCACCCGCGCTCATTTATTTATTATTTATTTTCTCTCGCGCGCCCGCGCCTTTGAGTTCATAATAGCCCAGGTAAGTAAGAATCAGTCAACGCAAACGGTGAGTAATGTCTTGTCCTGTTATTGTCACCTGTGTCACATGTCATATGTTTAGTGTAGCCTTCTCCGATGGCAATATAGGATTTATTTGTGATAAATGCAAGGAGACAGTCAGGCTGACGGAGAAGATTTCAGAGCTAGAGACACACATCCAAACTTTAATTGAGGATAGTAAGGATAGTACTAGAGCTTTAGATACTATTTTGGATGCGCCTAGCATAGTGAACTCTGTACATGATTCGGTTCCGGCTGAAGTAGAGCCCAGGCAGCAGGGCAGATGGGTGACCGTGAGAGATCGCTCTAGTCGCGGATTAAAAAACAGTCTTCCGTTCCGATTACCATAACAAATCGATTTGCCCCACTCAGTGAAACACCCACTGAGAGTTCTGTTGATTGTGCCCTGGTAATTGGTGATTCGATCACACGGAACGTGAAAATAGAGACACCAGCCACCATAGTCACATGTTTGCCGGGAGCCAGAGCGCCTGACATCAAAGCAAATTTAAAAGTGCTGGCTAATGCTAATCGTAAATTCTCTAAGATCATTATTCATGTCGGCACTAATGATGTTCGACTCCGCCAGTCGGAGATCACCAAAATTAATATTAAATAGGTGTGTAAACTCGCAAGTACGATGTCAGGCACTGTAATTTTCTCTGGCCCCCTTCCTGTTCGCAGGAGTGATGAGATAGTTAGCAGATTGGCCTCACTCAATGGTTGGTTGTCTAAGTGGTGTCCGTTGAATAATATAGAATTCATAGACAATTGGAAAAGTTTTTGGGGCAAGCCTGACCTGTTGAAAAGAGATGGTGTTCATCCCTCCTGGGATGGTGCTGCTCTTCTCTCTAGTAATATGGCACATAGTCTTAGAGCTAAAACATGACAATCTGGGGCTCAGGTCAGGAAGCAGACAGACTGGCTAAACCGACCGTCTGCTAGCGGCCTCACGTCACGAAGATCAGATAAATCCCATCACATAGAGCCTCTTTCACCTAGATATCATCATATAGAGACTGTGTCTGTTCCCCGAATTTGGAAATCCAAAAAACGTCAGGTAAAAAATGTAATTGATGTTCAACAAATAAAAAACATATAATACAGATGAAAAAATGATAAAGCTTGGGTTGCTGAATATTCGATCCCTTACTTCAAAATCGCTCATAGTTAATGATATGATTTCAGATTATAATCTAGATGTGCTGTGTTTGACAGAAACCTGGCTAAAACCAAACGATTACATTACTTTAAATGAGTCAACCCCACAAGATTACTGTTATAAACATGAACCTCGTCTAAAACGCAAAGGGGGAGGTGTTGCTGTAATTTATAGTAATATTTTCAAAACCACTAAGAAATCTATTTTTAAATATACTTCTTTTGAAGTGTTGGTGCTTAATGTAAAAATATATAGTGTAAACGATAAATCACGTTTGAGATTTCTGCTGGCTACTGTATACAGGCCACCAGGGCACCATAAAGATTTTATCAAAGAATTTGCGGACTTTCTATCAGAATTAGTATTGGCTAACGATAAAGTACTAATTGTTGGTGATTTTAATATACATGTAGATAATGAAAAAGATGCATTGGGATTGGCACTTAAAGACATTGTAAACTCAATTGGAGTTAGACAACACGTGTCAGGACCCACTCATTGTCGTAATCATACTCTAGATCTAATATTATCACATGGAATAGATGTTGATGCCGTTGAAATTCTGCAGCAGAGCGATGACATCTCAGATCATTATCTAGTCTCATGTAAATTACATTTAGCCAAGGCTGCAAAGCCGACTCCGTGTTATAAATATGTTAGACCTATAACTTCTGCCACTAAAGATTGCTTTATCAATAATCTTCCTAATCAGTTTCATCATCTCAGCATCCCGGATAGCTTAGAAGAACTTGATATTGCAACAGAAACTTTTAACTCTCTCTTTTCCAGCACTTTAGACGCAGTTGCTCCGTTGAAAGAAGATTAAAGAAAATAGTCCAACGCCGTGGTACAACGGGCACACTCAGGCCCTTAAGAGAGCAGCCAGAAAAATGGAGCGCAACTGGAAGAAAACAAAACTAGAGGTATTTCGGATTTCATGGAAAGAGAGCTCGATTGCTTACAGAGAGGCTTTAAAAGCTGCTAGATCTGCTTATTTTTCAACCCTTTTAGAAGAAAATAAACATAATCCTGGGTATTTATTTGAAACAGTGGCTAAACTAACGAAAAAGAAAGCTTCAAGCACAGAAGTTTCAGGCCAACACAGTAATGACTTTATGAACTTCTTCACTTATAAGATTGATAATATCAGGGACAAAATTATAACTATGCAAACGTCTACTACAGTATCGCATCAGGGAGTGCATTGTAGTCTCCCTGAGGAAAAATTTTATTCATTTGTTGCTATAGGAGAGGAAGAATTCTGCAAACTCGTTAATTCATCTAAATTGACAACTTGTATGTTAGACCCTATACCGACTAAGCTATTGAAAGAGATGCTTCCAGAGATCATAGATCCTCTTCTTAATATCATTAATTTGTCTTTGTCTCTAGGATACGTACCAAAAACCTTTAAGCTGGCTATGATAAAACCGCTTGTTAAAAAACCGCAACTTGATCCTTCAGAATTAGTCAATTACAGGCCGATCTCAAATCTGCCTTTTCTGTCAAAGATATTAGAAAAAGCAGTATCCTCACAACTGTGTTCCTTCCTTGAAAGAAATGATATCTGCGAGGATTTTCAGTCAGGATTTAGACCGCACCATAGCACTGAGACAGCTCTTATTAGAGTTACAAATGATTTACTTTTATCATCCGATCGTGGTTGTATCTCTCTATTAGTGTTACTTGATCTTAGTGCTGCATTTGACACAATTGACCACAACATTCTTTTAAATAGACTAGAAAATATGTTGGCATTAGTGGAATTGCACTAGCATGGTTTAAATCATACTTATCTGACCGTTATCAGTTTGTAGCATTAAATGAAGAGATGTCTTATCGATCACAAGTTCAGTATGGCGTACCACAAGGCTCAGTACTAGGACCGCTGCTGTTCACTCTGTACATGCCACCATTAGGACATATCATTAGGAAACATGGAATTAGCTTTCACTGTTATGCCGATGATACTCAGCTGTATATTTCTTCAAAACCTAACGAAACTTACCAATTCACAAAATTAACGGAATGCATAGCTGATTTAAAAAATTGGATGACTAGTAATTTCCTACTACTAAACTCTGAAAAAACAGAGATTCTACTTATTGGACAAAAAACTTCCACACGTAATAACCTAGAATACTGTCTAACACTTGATGGCTGCTCTATTAAGTCTTCGTCGTCGGTTAGGAACCTGGGTGTGCTCTTTGATAGCAATCTTTCATTTGAAAGTCAAGTGTCTAGTATCTGTAAAACCGCATTTTTCCATCTTAAAAATATATCTAAATTACGACATATGCTCTCATTAACAAATGCGGAACAATTAGTTCATGCTTTCATGAGATCAAGACTAGATTATTGTAATGCTCTACTGGGTGGTTGCCCTGCACGCTTAATAAAAAAACTTCAGCTGGTCCAAAACGCTGCAGCTCGAGTTCTTACTAGAACCAGGAAATATGACCATATTAGCCCGGTTCTGTCAACACTGCATTGGCTGCCTATTAAACATCGTATACATTTTAAAATATTGTTGATTACTCACAAAGCACTAAATGGTTTAGCTACGCAGTACTTGAGCGAGCTCTTAACGCATTATAGTCCTTCACGTCTATTGTGATCTCAAAATTCGGGCCAGTTGATAATACCTAGAATATCAAAATCGACTGCTGGCGGTAGATCCTTTTCCTATTTAGCACCAAAACTTTGGAACAGTCTTCCTACAATTGTCCGGGAAGCAGACACACTCTGTCAGTTCAAAGCTAGACTAAAAACACATCTCTTTGACCTAGCATACACATAATATATTATAGACTTCTATAATTCAATGTTAGGCTGCATAGATTAGGTCAGCCGGAACTGGGAACACTTCCCTTAAATCCTGATGTACTCGTTACATCATCATAAGAAGAATGGCATCTACGCTAATTTTAGTGTCTTTGTTTATCCCGAGGTTTTCCCGCAGCCTGCCGGATCCAGGCCATATCCAGATCTGACTAGGAGCTTCGCCTGGACCCGATGACAACGCAGTGCTGAAGTGCTAACTAGCCTCTCCCTATGGAGGATCCCTTTCCCACTCTACAGATAAAACGTTGTGATTCCGGTTCGCGTACCCACCCCGAAGTGATAAAATAAAACAAAATTCTGTATCAAATTACAGTTACTGTAAATCCGGCCTCTAGTTCATAAACGCCAGAGGAGAACTGGCCCCCGACTGAGCCTGGGTTCTCCCAAGGTTTTTTTTTTCTCTCCATTAGGTCACCTGATGGAGTTTTAGGACACCAGTAGGTCACCTGATGGAGTTTTAGGACACCAGTAGGTCAATTGATGGAGTTTTTCGGTTCCTTGCCACTGTTGCCTTTGGCTTGCTCAGTTGGGGATATTCAAATTAATTAACCAAGCATTGATACCATTGATCAGCCCTACCAAACGTGGATGTTTTTTCCACAAAGAAACAAACATTGTTATGTTATTTGATTGATACTGTGAAGCTGCTTTGATGCAATTTATATTGTGAAAAGCGCTATATAAATACACTTGACTTGACTTATCTCAAAATCTGAATGTTCTGCACCACTGGCAGCCATGTTAGATTTAGGTCAGGCTGGCTGATTGATCACAAAAAAATTGAAGCAAATCATGTGACCAGCATACTAAAGACAGACCAGGCTATGATAAGTGATAAAAGGATTAGATGAAAAAAATCGTTCTTATGCCCCAAAAAAGATGATAACAACGATGTGACTCGTGAGTCACGTTGCCTGTTTTAGGGTTAAGCACCTTTGGAAGTAATTCCTGCCTGGATTCCTCGTGTACGAAGCTTCAGGCTTTACACACCCATCAACATCACCACACTCTATATCCCATTTTATATTATATAATATAACCTATATAACCCTTTACACACCCATCAACATCACCACACTCTTTGTATCTGATTTTCAGGGACACACACAAGAGATACTAAAACATCTCTGCATGTCATGATCTCTATGAGAACTGAGGTCAGAAATAGATTCAGATCACTTTAAGGAGTAACTGGACTGATTTTCCTCTATGGAAGAGTTAGTCAGGAGGAGAAACCTGAGATTTAATTTCTGTTTTTGCTTTGTCATTATGATGTATTGTGTGTAGATTGATGAGGAAAAGGATTAATATATATTTTAAATTGAATCTATAAGGTGTGAAGATTAAATGAAGGCACTGTAGTTTGACAGAATGAAGCAACATCACATATCAGTTGAAATAAACTAAGGTACAAATTCTGTCACAGTGACAAATTGATAACAGATATAAATGCCTGCATAAACCAAAGATGGGGACCATGAGGCATTTCAAAGTAAAAATTCTTATATTTAAAAAAAAAAAAAAAAAGAATATCATCACCACAAACATCATCTTATCTGTCAATTACAGATGAGTTGCGGTCAATAATATACCATTGGAGGTAGTCTGACACGATTACTTTCTTTTCTTCCACAGTAGCCACATGTCTCAGACAACCTGCTGTCTGTAACATTGTGCTGTGTCTCATCATACATTCTTGCAGAGCATACAATGAAGCAGCATTCTCAATCTGAAAGACATGACAATGGGCATAAACACCCCAGTCAATAACTGTGCGCTGTATCTCCTTGCCTATTTTTTAATGACATACATAGCATGGTGTAATCTTACACTATCAAAAACTGATCAATTAATTAAATTCTGCACGTGATATAGGAAGTAAACATTGTCTCAAAACACTGCAGGAACTATGCAAAATTCTGCCCTACCATACCCTAGCCTTATGCTATTCTCACCTCTTGCAAAGCTTTCCCTATTTCTTCATCAGTTATTAAGTTATTTGTTGCTTTGAATGAAGGCTGGCCTGCAAGATAATGTACAAGATCTTCCGACAGGAAATCCATGCACAACTAACACATCAATCATCTTTCCTGCCAGGTAGTATTCATCCTCCCTAACAGCTGTGAATTAATTCATATTGCAAAATAAAACAAACAATGCATTACTGTAATATACAAGCATATGTCATGTGATATATAAGATCAATGAGCATTAACCAACCATTAGTAGCCTATAGTACACATCTAACCAATATGCATACCATTTGCATTGTAGACCAAGAACTAATGTCCTTCTGGTCCATCAAAAATGGGCCGGTCTTTTAGATGTTTCATCAGTAGAGTCAAAAACTCTCGTCTTGGACCACCAGTGTCAATTCCCTCTTCCAGAACACCAGTATCATCAGTAAATTTCCCAGCATGTCACAGGTTTCAGAATATGTTGTACGCTTGAAACCTCTGACTGCCCCATCCCAAACGTTAGCCCTTGAGATGTTGAACCGGCTGACTTTTATATGATCAATAGGAAGTGACAGGTTTGCCACGATGTCAGGTAATGTAATGGGCGTCTCCTCCCTATAATGACAAAAAGTGACTTCAATTGTGGATATACCAGAACTATTGAACAGTGAAAAAACTGGAGTGCTATAGTCAAAAGCTGTCATATTACATTGCTGTGTCTTGAAAATTCTTCCCGTTGACAGCAACCGGCTCTTCGTCCTCTTGCTCAACATTTGGTGAATACAGGTATTGTGTATAGTACAGTGTATTTACTGTTGGGAAATTACCATTTCCATGTTAAAACATCTTACAAACAAAAATCTCTTCCCCATGTAATCAGTTAAATAAATTTAAATTATGTCAGTCTTTATCTTCTTTTTTTTTTTTTTTTTTTTACTTACCTGTAGCAAGATGGTTTTTCTGGATTTGTTTCAGGTGGATCCAGATCCTCAGCATCAGATATAACTCTGAAAAACATTAAAAGGTCTGAAACAACAACACTGAAAGCAAGAAATGTCATGCTGCCACAGTCTGCCTTATTACCTGTCCTGGCTGAATTGTTGATGATTCTGGTGCATGATGGTCCTGGTGCATCTCTGAAACATGATAAAACATATTACAATGATTAGCTCCATGATAAAAGCTATAAGGCAGTTTTGAGTAACGTAGTAGTAGAGGGAACAAAAATATTTATAAAAAAAACATTATTTTGTTATAAATCGAATTATACATATGGTGTTTTCTGTTTCAAGTTCATCTGAGCGAATTCTCTGATTACATCAACAACTTAAAGATAAATTATTTCTTAAGAACATGTGGATAGGAGCGCTTCCTGGACTCAAATCTGAGTTTGTTTGAGTTTCTTTTTGAATGGAAAAGGTATAAAATAAGAGAAAGCGCCAACAACTAATTTTTTACTATTAAAATACTTGTATTGCAAGTTTCGGATTTCTTTTAGTTAGTTCTGGATGACCGTGCCACTTCAATAAAGGCCTATAGTACCTTTGTAGAATGGACAATGATGTGGGACTGTGGATACCCCCCACTTCATTCTCATGTGGGTTTGGTTTATGTTTTGGTTAATTTGTGTCATTTGTGTTTATTCACCTGCAAGAGCAACTGTATTTCAGTAGGTTTATTCTGTGACGTTAAGTAAAGCTCACACAGGCAGCTGTGGGTCCTTTAGGTAGGCAGCGAGCGGCACCTCAGTTACAGAAACAGCTGATAGCAGAGCTTATGTGCAGCAATATAAATGTATGTATAATGTGTATGTGAATAAGTAGTGAAGTATCTGCTATCAGTTTTGTGAATTAAATTAAAAAAATAAAATAAGATAATGCACTTTGCCTGGTAGTGAAAGCACTGTAGCCCAATAAAATATGAATTATTATCATCATTTCCAGTCGAGAAGTAAAGAAATAATTTTGCTTTGCACTTCCCGGCCACCGTACTAGAGAGACAGTGATCTACATGTGTTTGTGTAAATGTATTTAACACTAATACTTTCTGAGTGATAAATAAGGCTCCATTTACAGCTGCTATTACAGGTTGGTTTGTTTGTTGTTGTTTTTATTTTGTTGTTTTTTTACAGTTGTAAAAAATGCATTCAGTGACTACATCTTCCAAACTACATATTTCACTTAGACACAACACTGCCACAACTCTGAACATAATACAACACTGAACACCGTTGTAGTCTCAAATCAAATGGCTGCCACACAGGCCAAACAAAAAAATGGTACCTTTACTCCATGTGAATGTAATCTCACGCGCACCGGATCGAAGTGCCAGCAACAGAAGACAGGACGAGAGGATTCGCGATGAAGAGAAATGTCACATGGTTGACGATCTGGGCAAAGTCCACCACTAGGTAACGCTATCCGGCTCCGTCCGGGTCTTTGATCATCATCGGCCTCACAGCTCCGCACAGGCTTAAAGGTGCTCTAAGCGATGTCACGCATTTTTTAGGCCAAAACATTTTTTGTCACATACAGCAAACATCTCCTCACTATCCGCTGGCTGTCCCCTGAACACACTGTACAAAGACGCGGTCTCTGCAGACGCCCCAGGCTCCACAAACGGCAACAAAAACAAACTGGGCTAACCAGCACCACGAAACACAACAAACTGTTCCAGCCAATAACAGACAAGAAGGGTTTGGGGGGTTAGTGCGCGGATGAGGAGGAGGGAGGGTCGAGCTAGCTTCCGTTTTGTTTGACAATACTTTAAACGTCAACAAGAAGTGACGTCACCCGACATCGCTTAAAGCACCTTTAACTAATCGAGGTCGCTGGTCGCTAGCTTATAGAAACGTCCATGCACAAACACTAAGCACTATATCAAGAAAAGTCCATGCACAAACACTAACCACTTTATCAGCGGCTAACTTAAACTTATTTCGGTCTTCGTGTGCAGAGTAGGTCACTCACACAGATAGAATTATCACCATTAAAGTTTCGTATAAGAGTCCTGGTTTAACACTTTGACTAAACTGGTGAATTTCATTAAGTGTGTGTGTGTGTGCAATGGCACATAACAATGGCAAGTAAATTGTTAGGAACTGCATAACCAAAGTATCTATGAAGAGAGAGCGTTAAATAAGAAAAATAATATTAAGAATGATAAGAGGCGTCTTCTTGCCTCTGCTTTTGACTGTTGCCGCCGGGCCGTCTGTATTTTTACCCTGTTCTAGATTTAAATGATCTTTCCTCAAACAATCTTTTCTGATTCCTGTGTGAACATTATATATATATATATATATACATATAACATATCATTTACTCATACGTTCTAAGTGATCTCATGAACCACTGACAACTCCTAAATAACTGGTTTGTTAATAAATGCTATACTTCATTTAGAAATTATAAATTGATCATTAATAAAGTATGAAAATACAATTATTAAACACATTATAGATATGCTTTTAAAAAAGGAATAAAGCATTTATAGCTGTATTTATATACTGCTTATTAATGTCTTTTAATGCTTTATAAATTATGAATTAACTGTTCACTAATGCTTAACTAATGATTAATAGCGTGCAGTTATTACAAAGTTACGGACAGTTCCTTAATTAAGCAGCCAGTTAAACAGCAGCTCTACAGTTTCAGAGCCTCTCTGAGACAGCAAGCCATTCCAACAATAGAGAAGTGTGAACGACGTGTGTTAATGGGCCACTGCAGTTCCTGCTCCAGCCTACAGGAGCGCTGCTGAGTATGGGCTTAAACACACACACACTAGCAGGTCCCCACTTGGTCAAAAATGTAAAAAATTAACCAGAGCGTTTTTTACTTGATTTTAACATGTTTTAAAGCGATCAACAGGGGACTTGAAAAATGTCCCCACTTGGCTCGGCGGTCCCGTTGGTGAGTGTGTAACGACACCAAGGTCCCCACTTAGATAGGTAGACGAGTACTCTCTCACTCACTCACTCACACACACACACACTCACTCACACACACACTCTCTCTCACACACACACACACAATCTCTCTCACTTACACACACTCTCTCTCACACACACACATTGAACTCAGCAGGAAAGATTCCAAATATTAGCCTAATAAAGTTTGGAGATTTATTTGTGGGTTTGACTTCCATTCTGTTCATTATCATTTATCATCACCTAAAAAAAAAAAAAATTCTACAATTTGTCAAATTTTTTAACAGTACCATTCAAAAGTTTGGAGTCAGTAACTTTTTTTTCACCTAAAAAAAAAAGATACGTTTATGCAGCATAAATGACAGTAAAGACATTTATAATGTTACAAAAGATTCTATTTCAAATAAATGCTGAATTCTTTTGAACTTTCTATTCATCAAAGAATCCTAAAAAATAAAATATATAAATTTACACAAATATGAACTGTTTTCGACAATCTCTATTACTGTAATTTCCTATTATCACTGTAAAGCTGCTTGAAACAATCAATATTGTTAAATCGCTGTATTATGAAGGTGACTCGACTTGATTAGCGCCGTTGTCAGTGCACTCGGCTTGTGGGGGTGGAGCACTGAAGAGAGGGTGTGTTTGTTTGGGTTGATTTCAAATATCAATATTGTCCAATAGAGTTTTAGAAATATAGCTTACCCCACCTTTGATCCAGGTGTTGACATCATGTGACCTTCCCGGCCAATAAGATTTAACGATACCATAGACTGTAAATAAATATGGGCGTAGTGTGTGTGACGTCACTCGTAGTGTTTCTGAAGAGCGTTTTTGAAGCCCAAAGTGGGCAGAGCCGGCCGTCGCCATTTTGGCCGCGCGTCACTCCCGGATAAACGCTTATGTGCAGCGAGGCGGATTAGCTGGGGAGACGTGACGCTAACACAGAGCAGACAAAAGGCTAGTAGTGATATCAGCGGCAATCCACCTGTCACTCAAGTGGCCACGCCCTTAATTACACAGAACTTTAAGGCTTAATATAATTTAAACGGATGAGTTATAAAAAATATCACCTCCTTTGCAGTCGTCATGAAGTGCAAAATTAGCTTTATAGACAAAAACCACTTTTTGCACCAGCCTGTGAACATTGTTTTTTTTCTGCTGTAAAGTTGGGAATATTAACATCCTCATGTTAATGTTTATGGGATTGAGTCTTTCTGCAGCCGGCCTGTGGAGTGGCCAGTGGAGGAACTGCAGATTAAGTCTCTTCAGTGTTTCAGGATTCACGAGAGACTGAAAGGTTTCCGATTGACGAAACCTTTTAAACATCTGCTCTACAGTCTGAGGCGGTCCTATCTGAACACGGCCTGGTGTCCGGCACCATATCCCAGCATGCTCTCCTTGATGCAGGGCGGATGGATCTCGCTAATCAGGCTCTCCAGAGACCGAAGGCTAGTGCTGAGGAGCGAGGCCCGGCTCCGGCTCGGATCCGCGGGACACGGCTGAGGCCCGGCATCCATGAGCGACGGTCCGGTTGAGTAGGAGTCGCCGTTCCAAGCTGGAGCGAAGAAACGTCCGAACGAGAACGATGGAGACGCTAGCTGAGATCGATAGCAGAGATCGGAAGAGCGACTCCCGTGTATAGTTCCACGGTTCTCCCAATAATCCGATCCCAATCCGGTAACGTCTGCTCTTTGAGTTGGCAACACGGCTCCGGAATAAGCAAAACTGGACTCGGCGAAGGACGGGCTGGGATGGACGTACGGATTCTGTCGGTGTCTGTTACGCGGAGCCGCCGCCATTTTGGCTCGTTTGACATCAAACACACCTTTGGTCTTGACGATCGCTAACAAACCCTGGTAGCCGTGGGCGTATGGATGCGGGCCGGAGCCGAGCCGCATGTCCAGGCCGTTGACGGTTCTGCTGATGTGCTTGTGCGTCGGGACCCTGATGTTGGAGGGGAAGATCTTGATTGACAGTGGGGTGTCGAGTGTCTTCTGTGCATAAGCGTTCAGCTCGGCCACGGACGGGTGGCGAAGGGAGTGTGTGGAGTTTGTGGAGTGTGTGGAGTTCGTGGAGTGTGTGGCGTTCGGCTCGTCGCCTGCGGAGAAAGAGAGAGATGCAGAGGGTGAACGGCATGAATAATTAAACACCGCATTAGAGCTGCCAAATAAAAAATCTATTCACCGTATCCCCCAGAGTTAGATAAGTCCACACACACCCTTCTCTTCTCCATGCGTGCCGTAACTCTGTCTGACGCACGCACCGCTAGCCTAGCTTAGCACAAAGACTGGAAGTCAGTGGCTCCAGCTAGCATACTGCTCCCAATAAGTGACAAAATAACACCAACATTTTCCTATTTAAGTATATGTCGTGATTTGTATAGTCACAGTGTGTACAAATAACAAGGTCATATGAGACACAGACATCTTTTAACAGTATACATACTGGGAACTATATTCTCAGAATGCGAAGCACTGCTGCTTGGGTGAAGGGATTTGCCCGCAGCGCCTGAGAAGCCCGTGGTGAGGAGCAGAGAGTTCCTCAGAGTGTTCTTCTGAGAATATAGTTCCCTGTATGTATACGGTTAAAAGATGCCTGTGTCTCATATGACCTCGTTATTTGTACACACTGTGACTATACAAATCGCAAAATATAAATAGGAAAATGCTGGTGTTATTTTGTCACTTATTGGGAGCAGTATGCTAGCGGGAGCCATTTACTGCCAGTCTTTGTGCTAAGCTATGCTAACGGTGTGTGCGTCAGACAGAGTTACGGCACGCACGGAGATGAGAAGGGTGTGTGTGGACTTATCTAACTCTGGGGGATACGGGGAATAAGCTAAAGTCACAAAAGTCGGCGTGTTCCTTTAAAACACTCAAGATTAGTTCATAAAATTAACCGGTCAACTTAATTCTTAAAGGTGCCTTGTGTAATGTCCGCCAAAAAATCAATTCATACTCCACATTCCATACCAGATGGGGGCAGTATACCTCCAGAAAGTGATTTGATCTACTCTAGAGTAACAAACGAGAAACGGCATAGTCTCTATGCTCCGCCCCTACCTTTACAACGACCCTAGAGCCATAGCTGAAGCCAAGCCAACTCCTAATAGAGGACGATTTGACTCCAGATTAACGTTGGTTGATGTCAAGTGATTTTTAAATATGACATCTTCAAGCTACTCCCCTTCACCTTTACAATTGAATATGTTCATATTCGTTTTGTTCATATTACATTTTTATTGTTAGTTTGAATTACATTAATTTGACAGACAGCATTCGCTGATGTTGACCAAGCTAGCGCCATTCAGAGCTGCCAACTCTCACGAACTCACCGTGAGACACACGCAATTGACACTTTTCACACGCTCTCACGCCACACATCAATTTTGTCACACACAGAAAAATCGCAAAGCAAAGAGGACACGGAGACAGAAAGACTAGACAGAGCAGGTTAGTTATGATGTAAAAAATTTCAGCTCTCAGATTATGTCAATTTTATTACACAATTCAAACAATAAATACCATTTTGGCGCTTGTAAATGTTACACGACAGATCCGCACATGAACCGATCATCTCCACTAGCTAATAGTAAAAAAACACGAACACTGTTGAAAGATACAGTATGCTACAACTTACCAAAATGTATTCCTCATACATAATATCGACCAATCACTTTTTTAATCAGCGCACAGAGGTGAATAACATAGCTGGAGAACAAATATGCCAGATTTACCTCAGGAAAGCGATGGAAAGCAGTGCCAATGTTTACTCTGGTTCTGCTCCTTTTTTTATCCATTTTTATTTGTGATTCCGAGCACGATTTTTTCCCTGCAGCGGGTGGTTGTGGTGGTGGTAAGGGTCTCTTGCCAAGGGCTTCAGCCATTCTTCCGCTCTCTTCCCTGAACTGAAATGTAGTGGTGGGCTGTACTTTCCACACGATTGACATCAGGTTCAAGTATGCCCACTATTGCAGTTTGGCTGGTGGTTATGTTGCCCGCATACCGCCTCCCATGGCCGAAACTGGTATTATGACACATGTTGGGCCGTGGCTAGTAATTTAGCATGCAAATCCAGGTTGATGTCTCTGCAGCACTATAACTTGTCATTTTTTTAATGACATCATCGCCCTTATTTCTTCTCATTCTTTTGATGCGTGTAGCTCATTTTTGGGAGATTTTTACCTCAATTCTTACACATGGCACCTTTAATTAACTTAATAGAACTTAATCAAACACAGAACTGTATTTGTACTATATATACACAACTAGATTACAAATGGAAACACCTAGTAGTGGAGTAGAAGTGGGTGTTTCTAAATGTCCGTGTGTTGTAGTTCATTACGCTGTGTGTTGAAGTGTGTTTTCTCAGGTTACCGATGCACTTGCACTGTTTTATGCTCTATTGTCACCTAATTTTCCTTGCATGCACATTAAAGAAATTTTATTATAAGTTAATGCACTTTAAAAAAAAATAAAGTCATTTCAATAAAAGATGCAATAATTTGGTTTATATTTGCGTATTGTGCTTGCTTGCGCCCTCTTTTGGGCATAGGAGACAATACAGTTTTTCCTCTTGATATTGTTCCTTTAGAATTCAATTATAATTCGAATTTTGCTCATATTTAAGAAATTTCGCTTTTCAGTCATTTTTATTCCCAGAGTGTCACAAAGCAAACATCCTTCCGCCCGGTAACTCGCTCTTATGCAAAACTCTCAATGATGTTTCCAATTTGAGGTTGCGCTGTCCAACAGAGCTGGAGGTGCTTCACAATATCAATATAGAAGAGTGCAAGAATGATCACAAGAAAAATCACCCAATAAAAAGGAAGATATTGTGTGGTTCTCCTTCACGCTCAGACATCTGCATCTCTAAAAACTAATTTTGTAGAGCGAGACACCTCGGGCAATGTTTGATCAGTGCATTATGAAATGAATTTGGTCTTTCTTCAGGACGAAAAAAATTGGATTACCCTGGGAAATCAAGAGAAAAAGAGATGAGGAGGGGGATGGAGACGGAGCTAATTCTGTTTCAGTGGCTTGAGTGGAATTCATTTCATGGCGTTTGGCTTTGCAATCCACTCTTGGAAACGAACGGGACGCCAGTTGCACAAATTAACAATAAAAAACGCTGCTATATATCACAGGCTTATATACAGTGAGTTGTGCATGTGTACTCAACCCTTGTGCATCAATTAAAAGAAGTTACACATGTGTACAAGTGGACAAAAATGTCCGTGTCAAAAAACTGTCATAAATGAATGTGAAGCTTAATTCTAAAAGTTTGGTCTCATTTTAAAGACCCATGGCAGATTATTGTTCAAGTAAAAAAAAAAAGTTGTTTAGGTTTATGAAAATAATTTATGAACATTATTTTATAAATTTATTTTACAAAAACATGTGTAACTCTAAAACTGCTAGAAAATCAAAGCCATACATCTGAACAATTTATGTTCCAAATTTGAGGTTGATATCTCCAGAAATGAGCTTTCAGTGAGTGTGTGTGTGTGAGCGCAGGGACAGATTAAAGCGAAACTCACTGAGACACAGTGTTGGATCTGTGATTTGCAGTTGAATATTAAAAGCACACACACATTTTCTTTTATTATACACATTTAAACTACACTCTGACATCCATACCAACACACCCACACAATTATAGCTGCATATTTTATCCAATTGGCTCTATAATATGCATAAGCAAAAAACAGGAATAAAGTGAGTATTTGCTTTATAAGCCAAACCTGAGAAAATGGGACCATCTAGTAAAACATAGTAAAAATGTAAATTTTGAAGCCTTGCCAACAGAATGAAAGCCTATGAACAAAGATTGCATAATTTTATAGTTAAATAGCTTTTGGATTAAAAATACTGACATTCTTGTACAAAAGGTCCTGAGTTTAACTATTTTGTTTTTCTAGTGCAAAATAGATTTATTAAAGGAAATTAGAGTTAAATAGTAAAATTCCAATAAAAATACACACCTGTGCCAAAATGTATGCAATTGGCATTAAAACAGGCAAAATGATGAATAAAAACAGCAGTGAAAAAGACAAATGTCCGTAAGGGTTTAGAGCATCTATAATAAGGACAACAGCGAGGTCTTTATCACCACAATACATTCAGCCCAATCTCATAATGGTGGACGATTCTGAGTGTCTACAAATGCTGTGGCTTTCAGATGAAAATGGGACCTGTGAAGGAAAGCGCAGGGATTGGATTTAAACGCATTATTCAAGCAATTTCATGTCTGTTTAGCTTCCCACAACACGTGGAAGGAGCTGCATTTATGAGCAGTAAATCTGCTAGCAGAAAATATGACTGGAATGACACCTTTATGGAAAGAAAAGTGCTGAAATTAAGGCAGGTCAATCAAAATCACTCAGTCAAAACACAAACACCATCCATTGAGAGCCGTGTTGAGCGTCTCCTCCGTCACGTTGTTCCCGTCTGGGATTGATTCGGGACTTCATTTCATTCCAGGCCCACAATGAGCCTCCGACTGTGAAAATAATTCAATCTACAAGATCCATCTCATAAAGGAAATAAATTGAGTGCTTAAAACGAAGGTGGTGGAGAGACCCAATGGGGTCGTGCAACAAAGAGCCAGAAACACCGGGAGGATGGAGTGCAATAGATGTGAAATTTAAGGCAAAAGTGACATGAGTTCACAGTGCTTGAGCTTGAGTGTTTTAATCAATCATTTTATCTCTTAAAACTCTTCTTAATCACCAAAATTACGTATTTAGGCATTTTTTCCTCGAACAAAATGTCTTCGCGCCTTAAAATATCTTGAATGTAACTCGACACCCTTGCCTCATTTAGTATGCGTGGTTCTATGAATATGCAGATGAGCCCCGCCTCCACTCACTCACTCACTCAGAGATCCACTGGTTGACGAGCACACGTTGATCTGATTGGTTACAAGGTCGTTTGTGACGTCAGAAACACCAGCGATTTCAGTGTTTTTGAGACTGTCTTTGGTTCACTGCAGTTTTAAGCAGAAAATACTCAGCAATGCTGTCGACTTATGAACTTACTCATGCTTTGTCTTATTTAAGCATATTAAAAACACCACATAGACATATAAACAACATTTAACGCTTGATTTTCACCACAGGGCGACTAACCATTACTATTGACCAGTCAGTTAAACCAATCATTGATTATAGACCCATGAAATGACTTTCTCTGACAATAAACAGGACATCTTTACCGTATTTACCTCAAAATAGTACCTTAAAGGTACACACAACTCCTCAACCGTACTAATATGCACTGTTTACAGATGGATAAGGTACAAAGATGTCCATTAAAAAAAAAAATGTACCCGGTGACAAGCTATTGTACACCTCAACGTAATACACCTCCACCGTGATGGATGACACTATAGGAACATGTGGACCAATGAGAGGACAGTTTAACTCACATGTGACCTGGATACACATTTTGGAAATGTTGCCTTATTGAGCAAATGAACCAAAGCAAGAAGAAAATGCAACATTGTAACACACACACACACACCTAATACAGACTGAGCTTAAAGCAGGACAGAAACAAGAACCGCTAATATTCATCAACAAAGGGAAACGCACGCACACACACACACACACACTCGAGAGAGAGTGAGTGAGTGTGTGTGTGTGTGTGTGCGTTTCCTCTAAATTAATAATTTAGACTTTTTTAATGTTGTAATTTAAACATCTAATGTTGTAAACGTTTACTGTTGTATTTGAGACGTTTTAATTAGACGTGCCGGTATCGGTATGCGATAAATCGCGGTAATGAATATGCACGATCCTGTTATCGCGGGCACTTCAAAATACCGTGAAAAATGATAGATCCGAATTTAGATTTTTAGAACGCGCATTAGCTTATTTTCCATCAACCGCTTAAAAAAAAAACACGTGCGCACTCTGATGTAAACAATCCCCACATGTATAAGCAGTGTGTGCATGCGCGCAGTGCACGCTAGTCTACTGTAAACACCCTCACATGGAGAAGCATGGCGGACGGAGGTTTTTCAACCACGGATATAAAACTGCACGAGAACAATTATGTCACAGAACGTCACATTTACCTCAGATAAGCCATTTAATGACCAGCACGTTAGTTGACTAGAAAAAATAGCTATAGTATTTTGCTAAATATGTGCACTATATGGCATATTTATTATATTTCTACTTGTCAATACATAATTGTTATTATAATGAAAACCGCATTATATTTAATTTCTCTGTATATTTACAGCATTATGTGAGATATATTTTTTCTTGAGAAAAATTAACATAAAGGCTATCTACTGTAGCCCACCTAATATTTATCCAAATGAGTTCATATTGAATCAAGATTGAAATCAAATCCAAGAATTGAATTGAAATCTTGAAAATTGTGCTAAGCAATAATACAAACAGTAGTCTACCAGTCATTGTACATCTAAACATTGTAACATGTTGTCACTAAACGTATTAAAATTCTGTTTAGTTACCAAATGTTTTGACAATCACAATTACACATTGTGATGCAAGTTGTTTTTTTTTAGATTCCCCCAATCCATCCGTTTCTCTTGTGCAATTAAAATATCATGATAATACCGTATACCGTGATAAAAGCTCAATCAATTAATCGCAGCATGAACATTGTTTACCGGCACATGCCTAGATTTAATGTCATAATTTAGACTGTAATTTAGACTTTTTATTGCTATGATTTCTATGACTTTTTCCTGTTGTAATTTCAACTTTATATTTAATGTCGTAATTATAGTTTTAATTGCAACTTTTTATTGTTTCAATTTAAACTTTTTAATGTCATGTTTGTTACATTTACATCTATTCATTTAGCAGACGCTTTTATCCAAAGCGACTTACAGATGTGAACAATAGAAGCAGTGAAACTAACACTAGGACAACAAAATGTAAGATCTATAACTTTTCCCAGTTTAATCTAACGCAGAACCCGTTAAGTGTTTTTTTATAGAAAGGAAGAGAAAGTGTTAGTATTACTGGAACAAGTGCTGCCATGATTTGTTTTTCTTCTGTGACAGAGACGGTGTTTCTGACAGACTTACTCTTGTGATTGAGCGTGTCCAGGATCTGTGTTGCACACGTCAGCGGCTTCGGTCTCTGAAGACACGCCAGCATGGTGCCGTTTCAGCGCTACAGGTCAGAGATCTGCAACAAGAGACAAAACAGTTCAAAATTATAGATTGATAGATTTTTTATTTGTCCTCAAGAGGATTTTTTTTCCACTGTAGATGTGTACATAACACAAACATACATAACATGTTAAATTATCAACATATCATAATACCATCAAAAATAGTCGCTGACATAAAAAAAAAAGAAACCAAAAAACAACAACAAAACTAAAACAAGAGAGCATAAAAGACGTATCAATGGCCAATTTCCTATGTAGAGCTTGTATAGATGCATACCTGGCCTTTCTACACATCGGCCCGAGGGCAGGGGGATTCAATATTTATAAAGACTTATAAAGAAATTAGTCGATCAGACGTTTCTAAACCAGCAAACAGAAGCGGATTGAGATACATGAGATTCAGTCTGTTTCTGGAAACCTCTGCTTTATCTGCTTATTGCTCTCGTTTCCAGAGGGCAAGAGTTCAGAAGCATCTGTATGGACACGATTGCAGAGATGAAGGAAACCGCCCGGAGGAACATCAGCAGACCTTCATCTCCGCCGCACAGGAATCCTCTTCAAAACCAGCGACCCCACGGCTCAAACCTGCGCGCTCACAACAAGCCCAGCATTATGGCACATTTGTCAAGAAGAGAAGATTCAGGTTTGTGTGGAGAGAGAGAATAAATCAGGTCCTCCATTGTAGTTTTATCAACAAGCGTAAAAGCAGCTTCAGCTCAGGGCAACAAATGCATTAAAAGACACAAGAACTCTATATTCAATATATTCAAAGGAGAAAGTGAACAAGAGAGCCGATTTATAAGGGACGGCAACGACTTCATTCAGCGTTCGTTCATCTGCAGAAAACACTTCAGTTTCCATAAAAATCTGAAGCAGCACAACTGTTTTCAACACTGATAATAATCATAAATGTTTCTGATCATCAGATCCTCATATTCTCCTGATTTCTGAAGGATCATGTGACACTGAAGACTGGAGTAATGATGCTGAAATACAGCTTTGATCACAGGAATAAATTACACTTTACTAGATATTCCCATAGAAAACAGATGATTTACATTATAATAATATTTTGTGATTTTTACTGTATTTTTGAGTGCTACTGTACACTACCAGTCAAAAGTTTAGGATCTGTAAGATTTTTACTGTTTTTAAAAGAAGTCTCTTCTGCTCACCAAGGCTGCATTTATTTGATTATAAATTGATTATAAAAAAGTAATATTGCAAAATATTATTATAATGTAAATCATCTGTTTTCTATGTGAATATCTAGTAAAGTGTAATTTATTCCTGTGATCAAAGCTGTATTTCCAGCATCATTACTCCAGTCTTCAGTGTCACATGATCCTTCAGAAATCAGGAGAATATGATGATCTGATGCTCAAGAAACATTTATGATTATTATCATATTATTTTAAGTTGTCAAAATATTTAACAATATTACTTTTTTTTTGTATTTTAAAAACATTAAAGATCTTACCGATCCAAAACGTTTGACTGGTAGTGTATATTCACATAGAAAACAGATATTTTACACAACAAATATTTCACTGTTTTTACTGTACTGAGCTCTGCTGTATACACACATACACAAACAGAAGACAGAACGTCATGAGGGAGAGTAAGGGAAGAAGCGTCTCTGCAGAAAAACGAAGGATCTTGTCGTCTTTGAGCTGTCGGAGGGACTGGGAA
>CM060639.1:1738563-1851063 GCA_030578275.1 Meda fulgida
CATATGCTAGTAACATGTTAATCTTTAAAACATGCTAATTCATGCTAGCAATGTGTTAAAACATACTAGCAACATGCTAATTCAGCCTTTTAGTGAATTAAAATCTGCAACAAACATGCAAGCAAAACTTTCAGTAACTGTAACTTTGTCAAGGCAACATAAAAGTTTGCCCTAACTAACTATACTTTCTAGTTAATCTTATTCTTCATACTCAAACTCTGTAAGGTCATGATCATTTTCTGTCACACTTAATATCAGATAAAATATCCTCTATTCAAGCAGTTTTTCCACTGAAACCAGTGCCTCTCTAATGCAACACAACACTGACAACAAAATAAAAGTGTACAAATAAAACATGAACATGGAAACACATTAAAAGGAAAACACTTTGATTATATTCTTCTAAAATTAGTGTTTTGTCCAGATTAATCTGTCAAGTTTTCACCAATGTAAACATAACATATTCATTAAGAATAAATCAACACAATAAAAAGAAAGATAATATATTGCAAACAAATAAATAAATAAGTACATTTAGTGGCCTTTTTTTATTTATGTAGTAGGCCTAATTCTGACTAGCAGCACATGGATTTATTAAACAGTGTACAATCATATATTATTATCCGTTTATACACTTAAAATGCATATAATTAGATCGAAAAGCACTTTAATATCTGTGCAGTGACGCCCTCTGCTGGATCACACAGGCACATGCGCAGTGACGCCCTCTGCTGGAACACACAGGCACATGCGCAGTGACGCCCTCTGCTGGATCACACTGGCACATGCGCAGTGACGCCCTCTGCTGGATCACACTGGCACATGCGCAGTGACGCCCTCTGCTGGATCACATTGGCACGCCTCGCGCTCGCAACGTTTCTCTTAACTTCACTTCAGTTTGTCAAATAAAAAACACGATGATTCTTATATATCATCAGTATGTTTTAATTACCGTTTCCTTTGAGGTTCGGAAGGCTTTGTGATCATCCAGATGAGTTTGTTCAGTTCTGTGGACGCGTTTAGTCAGTGACGTACATTTGACTCGGTTCGTGTCCTGGATTAATATCAGACGATTCTGTCAAAAGTTGGTTGAAAATAGACTGGTAAGTATTTTTTTTTTTCATGTTGTTTATTGTTTAATACACATATAAAATTGGATGACATGCGTGAATTCAAGCCTGTTTGTTGTCAAAAATGTTCAAGTTCAGTGACTAATGGAAAGTTTATTCGGGTGTGTGCGCGCGTGTTTGTGTGTGTGAGTGAGTGATTAAGTGTGTGTGTGTGTGTGTGTGTGTGTGTGTGCGCGTGAGTGTGCGCGTGTGAGTGTGCGCGTGAGTGTGCGCGTGTGTGTGCGCGTGTGAGTGTGCGTGTGTGTGTGTGTGTGTGTGTGTGTGTGTGTGTGTGTGTGTCAAGACGGGGAAAATTGTCACATTTATCTCAAGACAAGATTATTTCAGTTTTTAGATCTCGAACAGGTTTGATGTTTTATCTGTTTGTTTTAGTAAAAATGTTCAAGTTCAGTGACTACTGACCTACTGAAAGTTTATTCAGTTATTAATGGAAGCTCATAATGTGAAGTTAAACCGTGACATATGAGAGATGTTTATATCAGTCTCCATCTTATTCAGCCTGTTCAACCTCTGTTTCAGGTCAAAGGTCGTGAACTATGGAGGCAGTCCTGAAGAGGCTTCAGACACTGACCTCAGATCAGCTGAGAGCCCAGATCATCAGCACTGGACTCAGATGTGGCCCGATAACAGCCACCACCCGGAGCATCTTCGAGAAGAAGTTGGCTCGAGCTCTTCTGGAGGGCAGTGATGTGGCCCTGGTGCATTCTGGGAGTTCAGATCCTGTCGAAGAGCCAATCAGCGAGACCGAAAACGGAGAGGAAACGAGTCATGACGCTCAAACGTTCACGGAAAGTCCATCTGTTTATTACGGCGTGTGTCCTCAGCTGGACTATCCTTCGGTGGAAGACGGTCTGTGTTTAATCATCCGTCTTGTTTAAAGAGTCTTGTTTTCCGGCTCTACTAGAACAGGTTTTCCTGCTTGAATGTTGATTATTTTCCCATATTCTCCATTGTTGTGGCTCCTCTCTTCCCAGTCTGTCAGTAACGCTCTGTTTCCCGAAAGCATCGTTCGCCAACTATAGTCGCAAGTTCTGTCGTTATCAGAACGAGTCTGTGTTTCCCCAAACCATCGTTATACGAACATTTGCAAACATCATCGCAGAGTTGTGTGTGTTTGAGCGACAGATCTCGAGCTGCGGTTAGAAGCAGTTTCTTGTCTTCATGACATGTGACTCAATAAATCCTGATCTTGAGCAAAATAATCAAGCTGACATTCAGTGCAACCTGTGTCTTTTATTTAGAATACATACAAATTTAATTTACGTTTATTAGTTTGTCGAGGGATTTAAAGCGTTGTGTTTGAAGAGTGTTTGTGTGTGTGTGAACGAGCTCTAGTGCGTAAGAACGAGCCGATGATTCAAACTGGAAATAAAGCAAAATAACAGAGAAAAATGAGAATTAGTCCTCAGATGCATGTCTGTAATATATAGCAAAACATTTAGCGTTAATTCGATCTCAAACAGTTTCATTAAAATAAGTTATTACTCCATACGTGTGTGACATCATTAACCAACGCGTTTGAACGACGAATTTTAGACAATATGGTTTCGGGAAACAGTCGTGACTATAGTTGATTTCTTCAGCGATGCATCGTACAGTGATAGTTAATCAGCGAGTTACAGCGGTGTGCGGGAAACACACTCCTGTTTACTTCCTGTCTCTATGAAGCCCCTCCTTCTGAAAAGCACACTGTGCTCTGATTGGTCGGCTGGATCAGTGTGTTGTGATTGGTCGAGCGCTTCGTGTATGTTTGGGAAATGTCCCGCCCCTTTCCATAACCGCCAGTTTAACACACTACTAACTAACTCCACCAGGCCCCGCCCCTTTATTCTGCGTATGAATTATTATAATGAGGAGTGTATTTATTATAATGAGGCGTCAATATTATAATAATATTGTGACGTGTTCCCGGAAGAAACTCAAGATACAATGGAGGCGTTTCAGGAGTTCAGAAACAATGACTGATATAGAGAAGAACTGGAGGTTTTTCAATCTCAAGCAGCAACAGCACACACTAAACACTGATGAACATGGACAAAAGCAGACTAAGTGCTGATTAATCAGAACTAGTGTTTATAACTTTGCTTGCTAGTTCATGTTAGTTGATGTATTAATATCAATAAATTAGGCCTTATTGTAAAGTAGGGTTGGGCAACGATTAATCGCATCCAAATCCCATTTGTTACATTTATATAGCGCTTTTTCTGGGACCTCAAAGCGCTTTACATGGAAGGGGTAATTCTCCTCAACCACCACCAATGTGCAGCATCCACCTGGATGATGCGACGGCAGCCATATTGCGCCAGTACGCCCACCACACACCAGCTTACTGGTGGAGGTGACAGTGATGAAGCCAATCAGTATATAGGGATGATTAGGAGGCCATGATGGACAGAGGCCAAGGGGCAAATTTGGCCAGGATGCCGGGGTTACACCCCTATTTTTTTTCGGAGGACATCCTAGGATTTTTAATGACCACAGAGAGTCAGGACGTTTAACGTCTCATCCGAAGGACGGTGCTTTTTGACAGTATAGAGTCCCCGTCACTATACTGGGTCGTTAGAACCCACACAGACCACAGGGTGAGCACCCCCTGCTGGCCTCACTAACACCTCTTCCAGCAGCAACCTGGTTTTCCAAGGAGGTCTCCCATCCAGATACTAACCAGGCTCAGCCCTGCTTAGCTTCAGTGGGCAACCAGTCTTGGTCTACAGGCTGATATGGCTGCTGGATATAAATACAAACACATGCGTGTATATATTTAAAACAAATTTGCATGTATATACTGTATTTATTTATACATAATTCATATTATAGATAAATCTAAATGTTTTATATATAAATAACACATTTTTCTTACATGCGTGTGTGTGTGTGTGTATTTATATATACAAAATAATTATACACAGTACACACACATATATTATGTAAACATAAACTTTTATTTTGGATGCGATTAATCGTGTCACAGCCCTATTGTAAAGTGTTACTGTTTTTGATATATTTTACTGACACTGTGACTGAGAAAAGTGAAATCGTGCTGATCATAACCGGTGTAGATGCTGTGATCAATAACAGGCCCGCCGCTCGTGTATGTGGATAAGACGAAGGCCCTGAAGGCCGTGATGAAGCTGAAAGGCGCTCGATTCAAAGCCTTCGCTAGTAGAGAAGGCGCTGAGAACTTTGCTAAAGGTGTTTGTGAAGGAGGAACGTCGCCACTCAAGTCCTCTCCGGAGGAACCCGCCGCTGGGTCCGTCACTGGTGAGCCAATCCTTCACATTACAGCTGCACGACTAATCATTAAAACATATATATATATATATATATATATGTCTACACTTAGTTAGCTCTGATAACAGATCACTCTAAATTGTAATGTGGACTAATGCACTTTCTGTAAAGCTGCTTTGAAATGATGTTAATTGTGAAAAGCGCTATACAAATAAACGTGAATTGAATCGTGTATATATATATATAGGGCCGGGACTCGATTAAAAAAAATAATCTAATTAATTAGAGGCTTTGTAATTAATTAATCGAAATTAATCGCATTTTAATTGCATAAATATTTGACCTGAGAACAGTGAGAAGTAATTTTTTTCACATGGATTTTTAGTATACCATTGAATAATGACTGAATACATAAGCATAAGCAACAAAATATTGTTTTAAATTGTTAAAAAAATTACACTTAATGGCAAAAAACACTGGTCTGCCGGACTTGGTTGAACAAAAATAAACAGTTTATTTTTGTTCAACCAAGTCCAGCAGACCAGTGTTTTTTGCCATTAAGTGTAGCAATAGCATATAGCTACACTACACTAATAGCAATAGCGAATTCCTTTTTGCATAGCTTGCACACAACCATGCTCTTATCGACGCTTCCATCCGTTCGTTTATCAAAATTTCCCATCCACCGGCCAACCAAAGCGATCTCGTCAGCTTCTTCGTCGTGAACGCTAGTTGGTGCACCAGTATAATCGGTCCGCCGAAACTCATCCAGTGAGAAACGTTCCGTGGTGCAAAAATAAGTGCGATTAAAACTAATTTGTGTAATTAATTAACGCGTTAAAGTCTGTAGTTAATTAATCTTAATTAACGTGTTAAAGTCCCGGCCCTAATATATATATATATATATATATATATATATATATATAAAATACTGAAATATTTAGATCTGCGTTCGCACTGCCGCTGATCCAGAGCCGTTTTCATGTACAGGTGAAACTCAAAAAATTTGAATATCGTGCAAAAGTTATAATTGTGATATGGCTTACAGCTTATGAAAACCCCAAATTCAAAATCTCAGAAAATTAGAATATTACATGAAATCAATAAAGAAAAGGATTTTAAATACAGAAATGTGGGCCCTCTGAAAAGTATAATCATGCATATGTATATAGTTATATATACTAAATATATTAGTTTCACCTTTTAATTTGAGTTACTGAAATACATGAACTTTTGCACGATATTCACATTTTTCGAGTTTCATCTGTAAAGGTATTGAACAGCTTTACAATCTTTTCAACACACAGTATCAGCATTATTTCTGTCTTACAATCATTCAGATTATCACAGAAGTACTGGGATAAAAGCTTATAGTTCAGATATAAATACTGATGTCTACAGTACAAAATAGCATATTATACAAAATAGAGTAAACCACTTTTTGAGTCATTGAATCATTCACTCAAGAGATTAGTTCAAAAATGCTAATTCATCTCGAAATGAAACAAGTGAAGTCTTAATGAGTGAGTCACTGAATCATTCATTCAAGAGATTCGTTCAGAAACGCTGATTTATCCTGTAATCAATTAAGGGAAGTCTGAAATGAGTGAGTCATTGAATCATTAACTCAACCCAATTTAAAAAAAAAAGTTTTTTCAAATTAATTAAACTTTTTTAATAGACAGCAGCAATTAACATTTTGTCAAAACCTTTAGTAAATTACATGTTATTTTGTTAAGCTGTTGTTCAGTTCGTGGGAGAATCGTGATCTCTATTTGAAACAAAAAACTAAAATCGTGATTCTCAATTTATCCAGAATCGTGCAGCTCTAGCTCACATCTAAAGGGGTAAAGATGACATGGGTTTTGAGCATCATGTGTGTTTGTGCAGAGTGGTTGATGAATGCAGATCCTGTGAACATTGAGAAGGCCAATGAGTTCAGGAGTCCACGAACACAAGATCTGACGGCCAAGCTCCGCAGAGCCGTGGAGAGAGGAGACGAGGACACCTTCAGAGAGCTCGTCTGGGGGAACCCAAGATATCTCATCGGATCCGGGGACAATCCTACTATTGTGCAGGTGCGATCTGATTTAGAAAGGTTTGGGGTTGTTAAGATTTGTTTTTGAAAGTCTCACAAACTGCATTTGTTTGATCAAAAATACAGTAAAAACTGTAAAATACAGTGTTTTCTATGTGAATATACTGTGTTCTGGGTGAGTTAGTAAGTAGTGTGTTAAACTGGCGGTTATGGTAATGGGCGGGACATTTCGCAAACACACTCGAAACGCTCGACCAATCACAACACACTGCTCCAGCCAACCAATCAGAGCACAGTGTGCTTTTCAGGAGGAGGGGCTTCATAGAGACAGGAAGTAAACAGAGCGTTACTGACAGACTGGGAAGAGAGGAGCCGCAACAATGGAGAATATGAGGAAAATAATCAACATTCAAGCAGGAAAACCTGTTCTAGTAGAAAGAAAAAAAATAGGCTTTGAAAGGGCAGAGCGCTGTCACCATACTGGAATTTCCAATTTCGATACGATTCCTTGAAAAATATCGATATTTGATACCATTTTCTGTAGATACCTACTACAGAAATGAAAGTAATCAAATGTAAAATACACAGAAAATTAAATACAGAATAATGCTTACAATGAAAGTTACAAAAGTTCAGTCAAGAGCAGCGAGTGATTTTCTGTCTTTTGTTCCGTGATTAACACGACTTTGACACAATTAACACAGGTTTATTAGGCTGCTGTCACTTTAAGAGCGAATGTACGTATCCAATATACTGATACACAACATGCGTTTTCTCTCAACTGTTTAACTTCCAACACTGACTTTATTCATCTGAATACTCAACAAGACGGGCATTTTTCCATAATTTTGTATGCTGGATGTACATTATACTTTATAACTATACATTATACTTGTATACAATCATATATTCATGGGGGAAAAATCAGTGTGAATAAGGAAAGCGATTTCTTTGTCATAATATGCTTTCTATGGTTAAAGTCACCAGTCATTGCATGTGCTGCACTTTATTCGTACTACCATTTTGTTTTATTAGCTTATTTTCCTTTCTATTTCCTTTCCTATCTATTTATATTTTTTAGAATTTGAAAGATAATAAAGATATTGTTTGATAAGTGAGATCTCTTATTGTAGTCCATGAAAACCGAAAAAGTAGTGCTTGAAAAGTCCTGGAATTTCATTTTACAGTTTCGTTTTAGAGATATCGAAATATCAACACTAAAAGCTGCACTTTAATTCCAAGCCTCAAGTACAGCCTGTTTGATGTGGTTTGTCCAGGAGGGATGCAGATACAACGTCTTACACGTCGCAGCCAAAGAGAACCAGGCTGGAATTGCTCGTCTGGTCTTGGAGACGCTGGAGGACCCGGAGTTCATGAGACTCATGTATCCTCACGACCAGGAGCTCATCCTGTGGCAGCGTATCCGATACATCGTCGATCTCTACCTCAACACACCTGACAAAGCCGTGAGTAGCACACACACACACACGCACATTCGATATTATAAATATTATAATATACTTACCGTTTACTGAATGACTAAACAAAGCATATACATTTAAACACAGAAATGCAACAGTTTCACACACACCAAATATACAACAATGTCAATGCTACATATTAAACCAATCGCCTTAAAACCACAAAAGGTGTTATCAGTGTATTGGCCCAAAGTGAAACTAGTGAGTGTAGTTTTAAGTACACATTGCTGCTAAACACCCGTGACATAGTGAACGCGACACATAAACACATACATACACACATGCACACACACACAAACATGCACATGCACACACACACAAATGCACACATACACGCATACACACACACGCTTATTTACACACACCTCCACACACACAGACAAGTCGTAACAGGGTGAAAGGCACTTCTGGATTCGCTTTGCGCTCCTTTATCTGCTATAACCACACTGTGCACGTTTTCCAGATCGGGTCGCGCTTCTGTAGTCCGAATGAGACATAAGAAAACTACAAGTTCGACTTGCCAAGCGTTACAATAGTCGTTATTTCGTTTTTCTTCGTTTCTGATGTCGCAATACATCATATTTTCATGAAATCATGTAACATACTCAACCTTGTCTGTGGACATCGTTCATTCTAAAGCCGGTGCTGGATAAACAGCGAGCGTATGTGCGACGCTAGGCTACATGATTTACGACAGCGGTAATGGACAATTACGTTTCCAACCAGTCGGGCGACCGCAGAGGAAACGTAAAAGTACTTTAAGTGTTGCTTTAAGTGTTTCCCACGTGAGGTGCTTTGTGTTGTACGTTGCCATGACGTTCACGCGCACACAAACTACTACGATGAACCTCAGCGTTTGGTGCTGGACACAATAAGTGTGTCCCCACATGAAGTCCTGAGTTTGCGGGTGTCGGACCTAAAGAGTTCTTGTATTTGAAGTTAGCCGAGGTGTGGGACCTGTGATGATGCTACGTGTCAGAGATGTGTTGTGATGTTCCTCAGAGCAACGAGACGCCGCTACACTTCGCCTGTAAGTTCGGCTGTCCGGAGGTGGTGGACGTTCTGTGTTCACATCCATGCGTGGACAAACACTGCAGGAACAGACACGGCCAGAACCCATCCAGTGTAAGAAACTACAACCCTTCTCAGTTAGTAAACATGCTGGCTTAAAATTAAATTACATTTTTTATTTTACTATTATTATTATTATGATTAATAGAAATAATAATAATTATTATTATTACTATATATACCATAACATTATTATTATTATTATTACTGACAAGCATTACTATATTTATTATTATCTTTATATTTTATTTATAATAATAATATAATAATATAATAAAGTATTATTACAACCGTTTCTGTTTGCACATGCATTTTGTGGATTTTGTACATGGCATATGTGTTGTGCATTTATGTTCGCGATTTTGCTGCATTCACTCACAAAAATATATTTTTTATAGTTACGCTAGGAAATTTACATGAAATTTACATGTGTGTCTGATCTTTATCCTAATGATTTTTGGACACAAATTTTTATTTCGTATGCGATTAATTGCCCAGCTCTAGTCCCTTTATAAATAAACGTATAAATAACAAAATAAAACATGTGTAATATGTGTAATAATCACTCGTGTTCATTCTGCAGATGATCTGTGAACGGAAAAACAAAAGTAAGGAAGTGAAGCAGAAGATCAGGGAGTATTTGGAAGGTCGGTGTCCGTGTTTTTGCTCTAGTTTGGTCAGTGTTTGATGTGGGATCAGGGATGTGGGGATCTGGGATGTAGGGATTTGGGATGTGGGTTCTGGGATGTGGGGATGTGGGATCTGGGATGTGGGGGTCTGGGATGTGGGGATCTGGGATCTTAGGATGTGGGATCTGGGATGTGGGGATGTGGATCTGGGATGTGGGATCTAGGATCTGGGATGTGTTTTCACTGCCGGGTGTGTGTGTGTTTGTCACAGACAGGTTTTATGTGCCTTTGCTGCGTGCCGCTGATAACACACTGCCTCCGGTGATTTGCGTTCCCTGGTGTCCCGGATCTCCAGAGTCATGTGATCGTTTTTACAGGCCCGATCACATGATGGACAGTCCCAAACACCCAACCAACATCATCAAGGCTTTTGTCGGGCCTCTGAATTCATCAAAGGTAGTTCATACAGTTCCTGTCAAAAGTTTGGAAACATTTTTAATGTTTACGTTTTATGTGTTTTTAATTTTGCTTTAATCTTTGAATCTCATTTGGAATTGTATAAATGTGTGGCAACAGAAATTATAATACTCATTTTAATAATAATTACAATAATTGTAATAAAAAAATAGTATTATTATTTCAAACAAGCATAATAGTAAATTGTTATTATTATTAACATTTTTATTTTATTTTTATGTTGTTTTCTTCCACATAAGAAACAACAGAACATATACAAATATGTCAAACAAGTGCATAATCCTGTCAAGCAAATGTAAAACAGCAAAACAAATTGCAAATCCATTTTTTAATGAGGTAAATCCAGTTTTTGTTGTAGGCAGAGGAGTTTCACCGGCTGTGGAAAACACCTCCTCGGGATCGAGACGGATACTTCCATCATATCCTGAAGTCGGATGCGCAGCGGGGAGCAGAGCGAGTGGGCAGGTCAGCTGATCTCCAGCCTGTGGCTCTACACTGCACTTCACTCTGGGCTCCAGACTTGATAAAGGTTGTGCCGGCGTCAGGGGTCCCACGGGTCCTGGAAATCCGTCAAAGTTTGTGAATCTAAAAGAAAAAAAAATCAATTTGTGCAAGAAGTTTTCTGAAAAGAATCCATATTATTCCCTCCGACCCACTAAAGTGTTATTCCGCCTACACTGCATGGCCTATGGCTAAACGAAACTGCGCTACTCATTTGTGACCCTGGACCACAAAACCAGTCACATGGGTCAATTTTTTAAAATTGAGATGTATACATCATCTGAAAGCTGAATAAATACGCTTTCCATTGAAGTGTTGTTTGTTACGAGAGGACAATATTTGACAGAGATACAACTATTAGAAAATCTGGAATCTGAGGGAGCAAAAAAATCGACACATTGAGAAAATCTCCTTTAAAGTTGGGCAGTTATGTTCACGATTGTGCTGCATTCACTCTCAAAAATAAATGTTTTATTTATTTACGGTAGGAAATTTACTAAATATCTTCATGGAACATGATCTTTGCTTAATATCCTAATGATTTTGGCATAAAAGAAAAATCGATAATTTTGACCCATACAATGTATTGTTGGCTATTGCCACAGATATCCCCGTGCAACTCGTGACTGGTGTTGTGATCCAGGGACACATTTGTGCTTCACGGACCGTTCATTAGTTCGGACCAATAATAGACCTCGATCACGTGACACCGTTACTACACATCACTGCAGATCCAGTGAAGAAATCCATTGAATTCACCACAGAATTAATAACATCGCTGCGAGATCCAGTAAGAAACATTCAGATTCAGAGTTCTCTCTTATAAACCATAGATATCAGATCAAACAGCGCTGACGTGGATATCAGATCAAACATTGTGCCGTGAATGAACTAGTTATAGGCTTCAAGTCCACAGATCTGCAACATTCACCATGGATTTACTGTAGTAACACTCACTGTTACCATGGTATTGTGACAGAAATAGTCAAACGCTTACACGCACTACACACCTTTTTCCAGCACTACAAAACTATAATTTAAATGTTTATATATTTAAATGTTATTTTTAATGTGATGACCAACATTTTTTTTTATAATGTAGGAAAGATGTAGAAAAACTCACTTATTTAAAAAATAAAAAAAGATTAGATTACCATTGTAACCAGTAGGTGGCAGCAGAAGCTTTTTGGCTTATTACTATTTCCACTCCCTAATATCTTTTTTTTTTTTCACTCGTTTTGCTCTTGAATTAATATTAAGACATTTTGAATGATAATAATTAAATTTAATTTTATCTACAGCTCAAATTAAGCTCAATGCTTATTGTCAGAACTCAGTGCTACCAAATACTTTCTGCAGATCTCAGTGTCTCCCTCAGATGTGAGTCTGGAGCCCTATGAACTTAAAGGTGCGGTGTGTAATATTTAGGAGGATCTGTTGACAGAAATGCAATATCATATACATAACTATGTTTTCAGTGGTGTATAAAGACCTTACATGAAGCGTGATGTTTTTATCAGCTTAGAATGAGCATTTCTCTCTACACACACCGCGGGTCTCCTTACAATCCATGTTTCTACAGTGGCCCTTAACAGACAAACGTGTTTCGTCACCATGTTGTTCTTCATGATAAGAAGCTGCTAAAGTCAGCGGATAAAACACTGACACAATAATGAACAAGTAACAATAATATTCGCAATAACAGTTTTACTGAATAATCAAGTAAATTTAATTTCTTAATGTATCTTTGTAAAAAAGAAACTAATTGTTTAACTGGCTACGGTCTCAGACGACATCACTTCCTGTCGGCCACCATAACTTCTGTTGGGTGTGATTCACAACCTCACCACTAGATGACGCTATAATCACACACTGCACCTTTAAAATAAAACTGCACATTGTAATTTCTGTACGTTAAGTCTATTTATTACCATTTGTCAGTAATACAGTCAAAATAGGGGATAATGTGAATAACTGGTTGATTTAAGGTGTGTTTTCTGTCTGTGCTCCGAAAAATGTGTAGGACAGTTAGTCTTATATTACTCATGTAATGTGTCGGTCCACAGAGAGCTGGCTCATGAGTTGGGATACCCATGGGCCGAAGACTGGGATTTCCTCCAGTGCTTCATTGACTTGTCCAGCAGGGAAGGGTTGCAGATGCTGGACGAGCACCTGAGGACCACAGAAGCCCGTCTGATCCACACAAACACTCCCGATCCCGATACATCATCATCACGCTTGCTTCTTAACTCAGCAGAAGAGGAGGATCCGGAGGCATCCCAGCGGTTCCCGGTCTGCAACCTCATGCAGGAGTTCGAGAAGGTTTTGCTCTCCGCGGATCACATGATCAGATGTGATGAAGCAGATGATGGATCCAGTGTCAGCTCTGAGGAATATTTCACAGCTGATGAAGATGATGATGACAGAACGTCTTCATCGGCATCGGACTCCTCAGTCTCGTCGTTTAAATCGACTCTCAGCACAACGGACCGGGACACCGGCCACAGATCCCACGTTTATATCCTCGGGTGAGACATAACACTATTAACACACTAAAATGCATTAGTAAAACATATTCAGTCAAACCTAAAATTATTCAGACACCAGATTTCATTTATTATATTTTTTCCCTAGTGTGTGAGGACACTATAGTTCATTTATGCATGTGAGGAGAGCAAAAATAAACTGTGACATTGACACAAAAATTCTTCATACAGTGACTACATTTATAAAATTTGGGACCAAATATTATTCGGACACTTTGTTTTGTTGAAGTGTTTTTCTGTAATTGCTAATGCTCTTTTTACACACAGACTGAACAACATGAAGCATTGCTTGGTCACTGGTTGAGCTAAACTGGTATTATCTAAGTGTGTAGTTAAATTTACCAGCTGACAGATATTCAACATAATTCATGTGTGAGATCAGTGAAATATCAACTGAGTTCTGGTCATATTACCAAGTATAGTGAATAATCTGTGATAATGTGAGAAATGTTGAAGGTGTCTGAATCTCTTTATTAATTCTTTTGCCTTTATTCTGTCTAGTGATTCTCCTAGTAAACTGGACTGTGAGGTTCTGCTGGCGCTGAGCGGCGTGGACATCGACCCGCTCTCACAACCCAACGTCACGCGCTGGAGGAACAGGGTTCTGGCATATTCATCATCGGAAATACAAAGGTAGCGATTATTCCAGCCCAAGGGCTTCTCAAACTGGGGAGAAAAACAGTGTGAAAAATGTCAAAATAAATAACTTATTAGAAAGTAAGATTAAACTAAAGAAATACATTTAATTAAAAATTCATGTAAATGAAAAATAAATATTTAACTAAATTAGCAAAAACATTGGATTTAAAAATAAAAAAAACATGATTTGAGTCAATAAAATGAAGAATAATATATAGAACAATATATAGAAATATATAGAATAATAATAATAATTAATAATACTAAAACAATTATAAATAATAACATAATACACAATACGATGCTATGAAATAATGTAATTGAAACTACATAAAAATGTATTAAAAATAAAAATATTCAAATGAAAAAGAAATTATTTTCAATAAATAATACATATGATTAAAAATAAATGAAACATGATTTAAGGAACTAAATTTGATTAGAATAAATGAATTAAAATAAAATTTAAGATTTTAATAAATAATTTCTAACAGTACAATATGAAAGCAAGTAAATAATGCAATTAATTAACCTAATAAAAACACGCCTTGTATTCTGTAAAATGCAAAGAAATGTTGTGTGTGATTTGCAGCTGGCCGTCAGCTTCACCGAGCAGAGCCGCTGAGAGTCGCAGTCCATCGGTCTTTACACTGAACCGGGTCACCGTCTCACCGAAGCTCAGAAGCGCCGGTCACGTTCACCCAGGACAGTTTCTGTTCAGTCCACCGAGCAGAGCCTACACGCGCCTTTAACCAGAGGTTCACTGACACGCACACTGAGATCTCTGTCACACTCTTCAAGCTCTTATATTCACATTTTATAACAGCTGATTTTTACCACTTCCTAAACACTAATGCAAGTTAAAGAATACGTTTCTATGTTTGCACAGCAGTTGTGTTGTCTTTATCATGCTGGAGTTATTAATGTTTGTTTTAATTACATATTTAATGTATTATGTAATGAAATGTGTTTGTTTGTTACATAAAGACTTGTTAAGAAAACGGTTGGGTTTATATGTTTTCTGAGTCCAGGAAGTGTTGCAGGATTAATGGTGTTTATTCTCTGCACCAGCAGGGGGCGCCAGTGAAGGACTCCTGTAAACAGCTTTTATTATTGTGATTCGCTTCTCAGATTATCACACAAAACCATAAAAGTCAATTACCAGATCAGAGCTCATTTAACATTACTTCTCAAATTCTCAAAGTGTTTTATAAATGTTTAAAAATAAATAAAATAAAAAATGTATTTAAAATAAGTGAATCAAATGCATTTAAATTAATATATTTGATTACAATAAATTTCTTAAAATACATTTAATTTAATGTAATTTAATTAAATAAACAAAAAAGTTGCCCCAAAGTCAATAAAAGGAATTAAAATTCCACAAAGAAATTAATTTAATGTCGATAGTATATAAGCAACACTTTAAGTTAAAACACACATAGACATGTGGAACAATAACACGCATGATCCTTTATTGTTAAAGAGAACATCACAAAAGCAAACGTTATACAAACTTTACAGTGAAGTAGGAGACCTCTCGTGTTCAGCACTTACACTTTTATAATAAACAATATTTACTTACTCAAAGATTCAGAAGTCTTCAACTAGGAAGGAGGAGCAAGTGTAATTTTAAGGATTTTTAAACCGGAAACAGGACTAAAATATTTCAGCAGAGATAGAATAGATACAATAAAGATAGAGAAAAGACACAATACAATACAGAAAAGATACAATATACATGTAGTTGTATACAATATACAAAATACATGATACAATAAAGAAAAGATACAATATACATGTAGATCACAAGATGAGAGTAAATACGTTAAAATATTACAATGGAAGTTTTATCCACACTTTTTTTTAACTTAAAGTTACTATATGTTAAATTAAAAGATTATAATTATTATTATTTTTTAAAGATTATTTTTGGCCATTTTTAGGCCTTTATTGACAGGACGGCTGAAGACATGAAAGGGGGGAGGGGGGGGGGTGACATGCAAAGGGTCAAAGGTCAGAGTAACCTCGATCGAAGAGTACACCTCGAGTATATGTGCGCACACAGCGGTTTTCAAACCCAGACTTAAAAAATGGGTTGCCAGGATGATTGAAGGAAAATAGTCAAATTTAATTAAAAACTAAATTTGTTTTCATTAAAGCAACACTAAGTAAGATTTTTTTACCTTAGAATAATGTTTCCAAACTCGTTTCAGTGTTTCATTATGTCGTAACAGGGTGAAAGGCACTTCCGGCTCCGCTTTGCACTTGATGGAGTTTTAGGACACCAGTAGGTCACCTGATGGAGTTTTAGGACACCAGTGGGTCACCTGATGGAGTTTTAGGACACCAGTTGGTCACCTGATGGAGTTTAGGACACCAGTTGGTCACCTGATGGAGTTTTAGGACACCAATAGGTCACCTGATGGAGTTTTAGGACAACAGTGGGTCACCTGATGGAGTTTTAGGACACCAGTTGGTCACCTGATGGAGTTTTAGGACACCAATAGGTCACCTGATGGAGTTTTAGGACACCAGTAGGTCACCTGATGGAGTTTTAGGACACCAGTAGGTTACCTGATGGAGTTTTAGGACACCAGTTGGTCACTTGATGGAGTTTTAGGACACCAGTAGGTCACCTGATGGAGTTTAGGACACCAGTAGGTCACCTGATGGAGTTTAGGACACCAGTAGGTCATCTGATGGAGTTTTAGGACACCAGTAGGTCACCTGATGGAGTTTAGGACACCAGTAGGTCACCTGATGGAGTTTAGGACACCAGTAGGTCACCTGATGGAGTTTAGGACACCAGTAGGTCACTTGATGGAGTTTTAGGACACCAGTAGGTCACCTGATCGAGTTTTAGGACACCAGTAGGTCACCTGATCGAGTTTAGGTCACCAGTAGGTCACCTGATGGAGTTTTAGGACACCAGTAGGTCACCTGATGGAGTTTAGGACACCAGTAGGTCACCTGATGGAGTTTAGGATACCAGTAGGTCACCTGATGGAGTTTAGGACACCAGTAGGTCACCTGATGGAGTTTAGGACACCAGTAGGTCACCTGATGGAGTTTAGGACACCAGTAGGTCACCTGATGGAGTTTTAGAACACCAGTAGGTCACCTGATGGAGTTTAGGACACCAGTAGGTCACCTGATGGAGTTTTAGGACACCAGTTGGTCACCTGATGGAGTTTTAGGACACCAGTTGGTCACCTGATGGAGTTTTAGGACACCAGTAGGTCACCTGATGGAGTTTTAGGACACCAGTTGGTCACCTGATGGAGTTTAGGACACCAGTTGGTCACCTGATGGAGTTTTAGGACACCAGTAGGTCACCTGATGGAGTTTTAGAACACCAGTTGGTCACCTGATGGAGTTAAGGACACCAGTAGGTCACCTGATGGAGTTTTAGGACACCAGTTGGTCACCTGATGGAGTTTTAGGACACCAGTAGGTCACCTGATGGAGTTTTAGGACACCAGTTGGTCACCTGATGGAGTTTAGGACACCAGTTGGTCACCTGATGGAGTTTAGGACACCAGTAGGTCACCTGATGGAGTTTTAGGACACCAGTAGGTCACCTGATGGAGTTTTAGGACACCAGTAGGTCACCTGATGGGGTTTAGGACACCAGTAGGTCACCTGATGGAGTTTAGGACACCAGTAGGTCACCTGATGGAGTTTAGGACACCAGTAGGTCACCTGATGGAGTTTTAGGACACCAGTTGGTCACCTGATGGAGTTTTAGGACACCAGTAGGTCACCTGATGGAGTTTTAGGACACCAGTAGGTCACCTGATGGAGTTTTAGGACACCAGTTGGTCACCTGATGGAGTTTAGGATACCAGTAGGTCACCTGATGGAGTTTAGGACACCAGTAGGTCACCTGATGTAGTTTAGGACACCAGTAGGTCACCTGATGGAGTTTAGGACAGCAGTAGGTCACCTGATGTAGTTTAGGACACCAGTAGGTCACCTGATGTAGTTTAGGACACCAGTAGGTCACCCGATGGAGTTTAGGACACCAGTAGGTCACCCGATGGAGTTTTAGGACACCAGTTGGTCACCCGATGGAGTTTAGGACACCAGTAGGTCACCCGATGGAGTTTAGGACACCAGTAGGTCACACGATGGAGTTTTAGGACACCAGTAGGTCACACGATGGAGTTTAGGACACCAGTAGGTCACCTGATGGAGTTTAGGACACCAGTAGGTCACCCGATGGAGTTTAGGACACCAGTAGGTCACCCGATGGAGTTTAGGACACCAGTAGGTCACCTGATGGAGTTTTAGGACACCAGTTGGTCACCTGATGGAGTTTTAGGACACCAGTAGGTCACCTGATGGAGTTTTAGGACACCAGTTGGTCACCTGATGGAGTTTTAGGACACCAGTAGGTCACCTGATGGAGTTTTAGGACACCAGTAGGTCACCTGATGGAGTTTTAGAACACCAGTTGGTCACCTGATGGAGTTTAGGACACCAGTAGGTCACCTGATGGAGTTTTAGGACACCAGTTGGTCACCTGATGGAGTTTTAGGACACCAGTAGGTCACCTGATGGAGTTTTAGGACACCAGTTGGTCACCTGATGGAGTTTAGGACACCAGTTGGTCACCTGATGGAGTTTTAGGACACCAGTAGGTCACCTGATGGAGTTTAGGACACCAGTAGGTCACCTGATGGAGTTTTAGGACACCAGTAGGTCACCTGATGGAGTTTTAGGACAACAGTAGGTCACCTGATGGAGTTTTAGGCCTCCTGTAGGTCACCTGATGGAGTTTAGGACACCAGTAGGTCACCTGATGGAGTTTTAGGCCTCCTGTAGGTGACCTGATGGAGTTTTAGGACACCAGTAGGTCACCTGATGGAATTTTAGGGCACCAGTAGATCACCTGATGGAGTTTTAGGACACCAATAGGTCACCTGATGGAGTTTTAGTACACCAGTATGTCACCTGATGGAGTTTTAGGATACCAGTAGGTCACCTGATGGAGTTTAGGACACCAGTAGGTCACCTGATGGAGTTTTAGGACACCAGTAGGTCACCTGATGGAGTTTTAGGACAACAGTAGGTCACCTGATGGAGTTTTAGGCCTCCTGTAGGTCACCTGATGGAGTTTAGGACACCAGTAGGTCACCTGATGGAGTTTTAGGCCTCCTGTAGGTCACCTGATGGAGTTTTAGGACACCAGTAGGTCACCTGATGGAATTTTAGGGCACCAGTAGATCACCTGATGGAGTTTTAGGACACCAGTAGGTCACCTGATGGAGTTTTAGGACACCAGTAGGTCACCTGATGGAGTTTTAGGATACCAGTAGGTCACCTGATGGAGTTTAGGACACCAGTAGGTCACCTGATGGAGTTTTAGGCCTCCTGTAGTTCACCTGATGGAGTTTTAGGACACCAGTATGTCACCTGATGGAGTTTTAGGCGTCCTGTAGGTCACCTGATGGAGTTTAGGACACCAGTAGGTCATCTGATGTAGTTTAGGACACCAGTAGGTCACCTGATGGAGTTTAGGACACCAGTAGGTCATCTGATGGAGTTTTAGGACACCAGTAGGTCACCTGATGGAGTTTAGGACACCAGTAGGTCACCTGATGGAGTTTTTCGGTTCCTTGCCACTGTTGCCTTTGGCTCGCTCAGTTGGGGATTTTCAAATTAATTAACCAATCATTAATACCATTGATCAGCCCTACCAAACGTGGATGTTTTTCCACTATGTCTGTCTGTCTATCTATCTATCTGTCTATCTATGTGTGTGTATCTCTGTCTGTCTCTCTCTCTATCTGTCTATGTGTCTGTCTATCTATGTGTCTCTCTGTCTGTCTGTCTATCTGTCTGTCTATCTGTCTGGCCTACCTTGACCTCTCATCCCTCAGTTATTCTGCACCCTCTAAACAATCACCTTACTTAGTCTTAGCACTTGGGCAATCTATTATAGGCCCCTCATCCTTTACAGAGCCTCATTCTCAGCTGTCTTTTTACTCTGGTTTATCAGCACTCAGGAGCAAGAATGGCAGAAATGGGGGCAACCGTATGTCTAATAAAGTTTGTAACCGGAGCTTTCTTTTGTCACTGGGTGCACTAGAATGGTCTTGCATCTGTTGGGTTAAATAAGAATCCATTGTGTCTCTACTTCCTGTCCTCTGCTTCAGAACATGCAGGAGTAGTAGTTTTGCTACTAAAAGTTTGACTTAAAAGCTGGAGTAGGTGTAAGTTCCAGATTTATATAGTTGCTTTTTGCTTTGTATTTTGTAAAAAAAAAAAAAAAAAAACTCAAACAGTTGTTAACAAATAACAGTTGTTAAAAAAAATTAAACAGAATTTGGAAAATGTTAAGGTAAATTAGTTCAAATGAGTATATGTCAGACTATTTCTAGATCGCTAAAGTAAATCTGACATTGATCATGTGACTCCTTTGCATAGATGGTCAAAGTTTCAGTGTAAGCTCATGTTGCTCTTTGGCATGATAAAGTTTTGTTTGTCACTTCAAGTGCTGCTGCAAAAGAAATAAAAATAAAAAAGTCGATAAAACCACTTTTATTTAAAAATATGCATTTAACTACTGGTCTCAGACTTTTTGAAACAATTGAATATTGCTTAAAATGTTGGTATGGTTGATCACCAAGTGATACCCTCTGGTGATGGTAGCTGTACACTGCAATTGTCAAGATCATCCGCACATAATCATGACAGCTAAGAGCAGGGATAGGCAACGTCGGTCCTGAAAACTCCACCCATAATCAAGCACACCTGAACAAGCGAATCAATGTCTTCAGGATTACTACGGCTATAGGCCGGCAAGGTTTTTTTTTTTTCTCTCTGGATTGGTACTAAACTCTGCAGGACAGCAGCACTCCAGGACCGACGTTGTCTGTCTGAGAGCATCCAATGAGCTAGGCTCTTAACTTCAGTGTGCAGTTGACATTTTGAAATAACTTTAAAAAAAAACCATTTTTTTTTTTACAAAAAATATATTTCATATTTCAGTACAATTCTAAATATTGTATAAAAAAAAATCTATAAAAATGCACTCTGACCAGTATCGGTTTTCTTAATGCATTGCATCATGTGCCCAGGCTAAAAGCTTGACGTATAGCCACAGTGTGCTTCAAAGCACTGAATCACATAGCGTGCCTGAAGTCTGTTGCTGTCCCTCAGAGAGCTGACCGAGGGGCCATACCCTTCAAGTTGTCTTGTTTACATTGCATTGTTTCCTTTACTTTAGCCTTGAGGACAAAGATAACCTGTTAAATTCCTTTGAGTGCCTCTGTGATAGAAGAGATCAGATAGTATGTAGGACATTTATCATCTGTAGACGTCCGTCACTTGCATGAACTCTTACTACTTAAGTTACATGACCTAATGCCTCCTCTGTGCCATGCTTGAGATATTGTTTAACCACCTTGAACTTTCAAAAGCTATGGCTACCTCTTATTAAACAATGTTAATGCACAAATTGGCCTCGTTTTTTACATTGCCTATATGTCTAAGAAAAATGGTCATTGTCAAGTTTATTGGCTTTTTATGTGCGTCAGAGGCTCCTCTCACATATAGTACTGTATGTGCTAAGCTTTATGAAGCTCTTAATATAGCACAAGTGACAAGTGTTAAAGTTGCCACACTTTCTTCATCCAGTGTTAATTAACCCCCTCCTTCCTGACTCCTCTATTGTCTATTGGACACTGCTTCATCTTAGGCAACAACAGGCACTGGTCACATCTCTCCGACCCTTTGAGTAGTTCTGTAATGGACAGTTCCCTTGTCTGAAACGTGTTTGCTAGCTTTCTATTTGCAACCATTAGAAAAGGTAAGTTTACATCATGTTATCTACAGATTTAATTTGATTGTATTTTTTTTTTTTTTTTTTCATGTATGTTAAGGGCCTGTTCTGACCTGTTTTAATAATTTCTGCTATAAGTTATTGTTACTTCAAGGTTTGGGAGAATGACCTGCATAATTGTGGATTTCACTCCAGACATTTTATTTTAGTTACATTAACCAGCACACCTAATCTTAACAAATGACAATTTTTGTAGTGGTCTGCTAATGCCTGAAAAAATGGTTTTATCAAGTATTTTTACTCACGTAGTTTATATCACTAGTGACACTGACAATTTAGTTTTAAAATAACACAATGTGGCAGATGTTTAATTTGCACATGTTCTTTATTCTATTTCGAGACTAATGGATTCAAAGCGACACACAAGATTTTGAGAGATGGGAGAGCTTCATTCCTCATGTCCTTTCTGTTCAAAGGAGACAAAAAGACAAAGATGTAAGATTCATTTATCTTATTAGAAAATATAATACATTTTGCCCATAAATATAATTGTTTAAAATTATTTTCCATATTTCCTTGCGAAATGTGATTGCACAGTAGGAGTTGCCATTAGCTCTGCTTATCAAGGCTTTTCGAAGCAACATCATGTTATTTTCCACTTGAAAGTTATGAAATATTTTGTGGGTAGGTTTCCACAGTCAAATAGTTACTTTAAATTTGAGTTTGTTTTAGAGTTAATGTTAATGACAGTATGCAGCACACCTGCCAAGTCATTTAACATTTGTTTGAAAACAACAAATACTTACCTTGGATCCTGTATCACGGCTCTTGGCTCTCAGCTTGTTGACCTGAGATTCAGCAATATCAGCCCTCTCCTCTGCCTCGTCCAGCTCATGCTGAATCTTACGGAACTTGCCCAGATTTGCATTGGCCTGTTCCTCCTGTAAAAACATGAAGATATTTTCTCAAGCAATCCCATGCCAAGAAAATAAGTCACATTTTTGGTCACGCTTCTGATTAGGGTCCAATTCTCACTATTAATAACTATTAACAACGACTTTTGCCTCAATACACTCCTAATTACTGCTTATTAATAGTTAGTAAGGTAGTTAAGTTTATGTATTAGTTGGGTTTAAGGGATATAGAATATGGTCATGCAAAATAATGCATTGATATGCATGCTAATAAGCAACTAGTTAATAGTGAGAACTGGACCTTAAACTAAATTACCACATTTTTATTTCATCACAATCCAAGTTTATTCATCACAAGAACAGAAAATCATGGCAGTCAACCTTATTAATTAATTAGAGGGACTAGGGATATTTTGAGTGTCCAGATTAATTAAAATTTTGTGCAACTAATTTCAAACAATGGTCGTTAAAGCTAATTTTGTTTATTCTACAGACATTGTCGTTTAAAAAAAATTAACCCTTAAGTTGTGTTCGGTTCATTTTGACGTGGAGAGGATTTTCTTTTTCCCAAAAATGTTAGTTAATGTCATCGCCTTGGACTAAAACTAACTGAATTCGCTCACACGGGGTATAACTACTTTCCAGTTTATTTATTTTGCATAATTTTTGTACTTTGTTGGGATTTTTTCCCACATTGTTGCACTTGTGATGTTCCCGGTCAAAAATGACCGGCCTACAAAAAAAGCGTATAAATCTCTTGTTATGCTATATTATCACCAAATATTGGATTCAATCTTTTTGTCAACTTGTTTTCTTTCAATTAGGACAAGTTTTGTAATCCTTTTTGGAACTGATTGATCATAGGCCTCATTGATCTGACCTTATGCACCTCAGTTTTGAAGTGATAAAGGAAATATTTGTGGATAATGGTGCAATATCATAATTTTTTTTATACTGACAGTTTATCACATTAGTGTGCTTTAATGTTTAAGTTTGTTTTGAAATGCTTTTATCTTGTACAAAATGGCACAAAGTCAAACTTGTGTAGTTCCCTGGTCAAATATGATGTTCATCATGTTCACATATTGGTCATGTGTGCAGGCCTCATTGATTTGAGGATAAAGTTCATCTCTGTTAAAAAGAAAGATTGTAATACGTAAAATTGTTTGTTTGTTTGTTTTTTTGTTTGTGTGTGTGTGTGTGTGTGCGTGCGTGCGTGCGTGCGTGCGTGCGTGCGTGCGTGCGTGCGTGCGTGCGTGCGTGTGTGTGGTAGCTTGTAAATAAATGCAAAACCTGTCCTAATTGAAAGAAAATAAGTTGACAAAAAGATTAAACCTAATATTTGGTGATAATATTACACATCGAGTGATTTACAAGCAATTTTTAAAAGGCCGGCCATTTTTGACGCGGGAACACCAAAGGTGTTTCAACACAGCTTAAGGGTAAAGCATGATTAGATGCATAAGTTTTTCCTGAAATTATCTTAAACATACCGCCTCCTCAGCAGTTCTCTTGTAGGATTTGACCTTCAGCTGGAGTTTGTCCACCAGATCCTGAAGACGTGCCAGATTCTTACGGTCCTCCTCAGTCTGCATATAAAGTCAGGGTTGGGGAGTAACAGAATACATGTAACGGTAACTGTATATATATATATATAAGGTAACTGTAATCCGTTACAGTTACGTAAAAAAAATCAGATTACACCTACATGTTTTACATTTAGTAAAAAATGGGAATGCTATCAGGATTACAATGGTTTTACTTAAAACTAAATACATTTCTTGTTGGTTTGGGGAAGTTGCAATGACGGAAACCGTAACAATTTATGTTTGAAAGGATATTAAGAAAATACAATTTTGCCAAAGAAGAACTTTTACTTTTAATAGCTAAATGTCAATTTAAAAGCAGCCTACGTCAGTGTAATATGTTTCCATATCAACACGCTTAAGACTGAGAATTAGAATAATTGTAATGTGACGATCTGGTGCGGAAATCAGAGAAAATCATACGTTCGAGTGGGTAACGTCAAATTTGGTTGATGTTAGAACTGATCCGTGCATCTCTAATTGACAGCTGGTCCTGTTACCAGTCATGACTCACGTGAGCCACCTACTGGTGCATGACAATCGTTGTCAAAAATATTGCTTTTTTCTTTACATTATTTACATATCAATCAATCAATCTTTATTTCTATAGCACTTTACAGCAGCCACCAGGTGTCCAAAGTGCTTCACATCATGTACAAATAGACAACACAACATTCAATTTAAAACGAGAAAAAAGTGAGAAAAAAAAGCATAAAGCAAAAAAAAGAATTGCGCCAACATATGTGACCTTGAAGGAATCCAAAAGTGTTTAGATTACATTTATATTATTAACTTTCCCTTTTTGGTGTTTGGATTAAGTTACTGAATATTTTTTTTTATTAAGTTTTTTTTTTTTTTTTTTTACCTGTAATGGAATACATTTTTAAAGTAACCCTCCCAACTCTGTATATAGTCATAGAGCATAAATTGACTTGACTACAATTTATGTTGTTTTTTAAAATCTTTGCATGAATAAAAAGACATTTTTTGTGCCAAAGAAAGTGACCTGGTAGGTGAGCTCCTTGATGCGTCTCTCATATTTACGAACACCTTTCACAGACTCGCTCGCCTTTCTCTGTTCAAGCTCCACCTCATTTTCCAGCTCTCTCACCTAGAAAAATCCCAAATTATTTTAAACACACCAATTCTAAAGTTCTTAATACAAATATATATGAATAGCAACAAATATAGACAAACGCATTAAGAACAGAGTTTTAGAAACTTACTCTGGCTTCCAGTTTCTGGACCTGCTTCTTGCCACCCTTCATGGCGATCTGCTCAGCCTCATCCAGACGGTGCTGCAGGTCCTTGATGGTCTGCTCCATGTTCTTCTTCATGCGCTCCAGATGAGCACTGGTGTCCTGCTCCTTCTTCAGCTCCTCTGCCATCATGGCAGCATCAGTGATGGCCTTCTTGGCTTTTTCCTCAGCATTCCTGCACTCCTGCACTGCCTCCTCAACCTCAGTCTGAAGCTGAGTATTATCCCCCTCCAGCTTCTTCTTCTGATTCAGCAAGCTGGTGTTCTGAACATAGACAATATTGACATTCATGTTGTCTTTTGATGATATTGTGTACTAAGAGACGGTTTAAAGTTTTTAAAAAAATTTTTTTTTTAAAATCTAATGCAGATGTGTCATACCTGAGAATGCAGGAGCTGAACTCTCTCACTGACATCCAGCAGTTCCTGCTCGGCCAGTTTCCTTCCTCTCTCGGTTTGTTCCACCATGGATCTCAGCTCATCCAGTTCAGCCTGGAGCAGATTGTTGCGTCTCTCCACGATGGCGATGTTCTCTTTGAGATCATCATTACTACGAAGAGCGTCATCTAGTTGCAGTTGGGCATCCTGTAAAGTACAAGTTTTACAAATGAAAAGACTGAATAACTGTTCACCTAATCATATTAACAACTTGATTTGAAGATTCGTCATACTTTGAGATGTCCATGAAGACCCTTGAGTTGCTTCTGGGCTTCTGATGCCTGTCTGTTAGCCTGGCTGAGCTGAATCTCCATCTCATTGAGGTCTCCCTCCATCTTCTTCTTCAGTCTGAGAGCTTCATTCCTGCTGCGAGTCTCTGATTCCAGTGAGCTCTGCAGGGTATCCACCATTCTCTGCTGGTTCCTCTTGGTCTGCTCCATCTCTTCATCTTTCTCAGCCAGCTTACGTTCAATGTCAGCTTTGACCTGATTGAACTCCAGCTGAGCTCTAAGAATCTTTCCTTCTTCATGCTCAAGGGAGCCCTAACAGATCAATTAATATAGTTATTTAAAAATATGTTCACTTCTATTAACATACCCTTATTTTAATCTTTTGAATAAATACACAGATAACACAAAAAATATCAACAGTTAGATATTTAGGTATACCTCAGCCTCCTCCAAAGCAGTTTGAATTTCAGCTTTTTCCTGCTCCAACTGCTTACGAATTTTCTCTAGCTCGTGAATGTTCTTTCCACTCTCGCCAATTTGTTCAGTGAGATCAGCAATCTCCTCTGTTTATTAGGCAAGGTAATAATGGTTAATACAAGTTAAGATGTTTGTGATATTGATTTGAAGGAAAATATAAAAAAAGGTGTGCACATCCAAAACACAAATTGGGCTCAAGTGTGGGAGAAAAAGACAACAATAAATTAACAAAGGGTGTTGTGCCTGATGATTAATACATTTTTGGAGCTGTAATTTCAGTGTGCAAACAATTCTTTTCTTTGTTTATTTAAAGTTTATGAAATTTATGTGAATGCCCAGATGACTAATAAATCAAGGGCACCTTGGAGGTTCTTGTTTTCTCTCTTCATAGTTTCCAAATGATCCAGAGACTCCTCATAAGAGTTCTTCAGTTTGAATAGTTCAGTACTCAGAGATCTGGCTTCCTTCTGGGAGCTTTCCAACTCACTCTGAGACTCCTCATATTTCTGCTTCCATTCAGCTAGGACCTGTTGATAGAATATGACGTTGATTAGTTATGATCTTGGTTACCAACTTAAATGAACACAAAGATTATTTATCTGTAAGGGTTTTATGCACTCACCTTGTCAAAGTTTCTTTGCTTCTTGTCCAGAGCAGCAGCAGCAGCATTGGATCTCTCCACATCCACCATGAGATCTTCAATCTCATTCTGCAGTCTGTGCTTGGTCTTCTCCAGAGAGGAGCATTTAGCATTGACCGCTTCCACAGCTTCTTCTGCATCTTGCAGACGCTGAGCAAGTTTTTTCCTTCATGAATAAACAGAATTTGTTCCAAAATAACTTAGTAGGGCTTTTACAAATTCTTGGCTTACAGAACAAAGTCAGATGTTTGTATGGTATACTACATGGGAAACCCAAATACTTCCTGCTTCTTACTTTGCTTCCTCCAGCTCCTCAGTTCTTTGAATGGCATCAGTCTCATACTTGGTTCTCCACTGAGCCACTTCAGAGTTTGCCTTGGACAGACTACGCTGCAGCTCGGCCTTGGCTTCTTGCTCCTCCTCATATTGCTCTCTCAGCAGATCAGCATCATGACGAGCAGACTGAACTGCATGGGCCAGGGCATTCTTAGCCTATGAGGATTAGGAATTTCCTGTTAACAATATACATTGGAATGCAAAGGGCAGTTGGTAATAAATCCTTTAAAATATAAACTATACCTTGATTTCCTCCTCTAATTGTCTCTTGAGGTCCTCAATCTGCTGGGTGTAGGACTGCTTGCCTCTTGTTAGCTGAGAGACCAATGAATCCTTTTCTTCTAGCTGTCTAGAAAGCTCCCCTTTATAGAAGTATAACCATTACATTACAGAAAGCAGTGTGTGATCTTGGGCATTTGTCTAACAATACACAGGATGACGTATTTCCTTATCAGAGTACATACCATTCTCCGTTTGTAGCTTAGCTTTTTGCATTGTGAAGTCATTGATGCTGCGTTGTCCTTCTTCGTATTTTGTTCTATATTCGGACATCTGGTCCTCAAGGGTCCTGCACATTTTCTCCAAGTTTGCCTGTATAGATTTTAAATGTAAATAAAAAGTTAAAGGCACACAGTGAATGAATGAGCAGTTATAGCATTATTCTTAAAAACACCTGAAGAAGCTGAAGGGTTGAAAGCAATTAAAATTATAATATGGAAACAAGAATTCATCACCTTGGACTTGGCAAGCTGCTCCATGTTGGAGACCACATCGTCCAGTTCCAGTCTGAGTTCACTCTTCTCTTTCTCCAGCTTCTGCTTCACTCTCTGGAGATTGTCAATCTGCTCTCCCAGATCAGCCACACTGTCTGCATGTTTCTTCCTCAGTGTAGCGGCAGTGGCCTCATGATGCAGAGTGGACTCTTCAAGGTCTCTGCGCAGTTTCTGGAACTCAGCTTCACGTTTCTTGTTCATCTCAATCTGGGCAGCAGTGGCTCCACCAGCCTCCTCCAACCTCTCACTGATCTCCTCCAGTTCTCTGGACAGATCAGCTCTCTGTTTCTCTACTTTAGCGCGAGCAGCTCTCTCAGCCTCCAGCTCTTCCTCAAGCTCTTCAATTCGGGCCTGGTAATGTAAGGAAAACCAAAGTTAAAGCTAGAATTCCTAATTGTCTACATTTTTAAGAATCATACATTTTACCTGCAACTCCTTCAGTTTCTTCTGGAGTTGGGCTGCCATTGCCTGCTCATCTTCAATCCTGCTACTGAGCTGGCTGATCTCAAAATCTTTCCTGTGTTGTAGAACATATTTGATTAACACTATTAATAAGGATTCAGATTGTGAGCTGTATTGTTAAATAATTATTTCCCCATCTGGAAAACACACTTTTTAATCCTCTCTTCCATTTGCTGTTTGTCATTTTCCAGGTCCATCACGCTCTCTTGGGTCAACTTTAAGTCTCCCTCGAGCTTCCTCTTTGCCCTCTCCAGATCCATACGAAGCTTCTTTTCCTGTTCCAGGGAACCCTCAAGCTGGAAGGAAAATATTTTGTTCAGCATTGTAAATGTCACCTTTTTCATCTACAATAGAAATATTACAAACACTTCTCACATCATCCACTTGTTGCTCCAGCTTGGCTTTGGCTTTGGTGAGTGTGTTGACTTTGTCTTCCTCACTCTGGAGGTCATCCAGCGTTTGCTGATGGGCCTCCTGAAGAGCTTTCTTCTCCTTGGTCAGCTTAGCGATGATCTCGTCCAAAGCTGCCATCTCTTCTGTCAGGTTTTTAACCTGTTAAATTGTATCATTGAATCAAGAGGCTCTTAACGCACCTTTTTTGTACCACTAACTTGCGCAGTGTCGCAAACTGACCTTGTTCTCAGTGGCATGTTTCTCTTTCTCTACTTTGGCCAGAGTGAGCTCAAGATCATCAATGTCCTTCTTGAGCTCAGAACATTCATCCTCTAGCTTTCGTTTCTTTGCAGTCAGCTCAGAATTCATTTCCTCTTCATCCTCCAGTCTCTCAGTCATTTCTTTGACTTTGGCCTCAAGCTGGATCTTATTTTTGATCAGACCCTCACATCTCTCCTCAGCATCACAAAGATTATCTTGCTCCTGTTTGTTTATAAATATGGAAAACATACGTTTTGTTTAGTTCAGGTAAATGTAAAATATTACCAGTATTAATATTAATACAATCACAAACTCATAAAAAGCTTGTTAGCTTACAGATTGGACTTGAAGTTGCAAGTCGTTTTTCTCTTGGAGAAGAGACACCATCTTTTCCTCAAGCTCCTTTCTGCGGGCTTCAGATTTGGCATAAGCCTCCTTCAACTTCAGGAATTCTTCCTTCATGTTGGCCATCTCTTTCTCTGCCTCAGCAGATCTCAGCAGTGGTTTGATCTTGAAGTAGAGCTTCATCCAGGGCCAATTCTTGACACCCATGAAGGCACGTACATTCCACTGGATCACAAGCAAGGCATCTCTGTAATATGACACAAAACAAATCATATATTTCATATAAAATGTACTAGTGGAATTATTTTGGAATTTAAAGCCTAAAGCTCGCGATCAACAACCTACCTGCGATCAACAATTTTTTGGAACTCAATTCTTGCGAGATGACCACGAGCTCTAGCCTGAATATTGGTGATGATGAGAGCAAGACGATCATCTCGCATCTCTTCAAGAGTACCCAGCAGACCAGCCTTGAAGAACACCTTAGGGAGTAAAACGGGTCTCTTATTTAGCCTTACATTCCACAAGATATCATTCCATGCATATGTTTTTGTATTTAAACTTTTATAACATGAATTAGATCATTTATTAGGGTACCTTTGTATGTCCAAATCTGTACTGGTTGTGGTCGATATCCAAAGAGCCTAATAATTTCTCAGCTCCTTTCCTGCTGTCAATGAACTGACCATCTGGGATGGCAGCAGGGTTAAGGATACGGTATCTGTTGTAAAAATAAAGTGGAAAAACCATTTTCATTTTGTTATTTACAATAATAACCCATTTAAAAAAAGGCATGTACTGTAAAACAAAGGGGTCAAGAAATTGTTCAAATTTCCATAAAAGACTTTTTGTGCGAACCATTATTTCCAGCAATTTGTTCGAAGACCCAAGTAAATCACAAAACCAAATAAAAAAAAAAACATTCTGAATGGGAAATAATATTCAATATGAATATTTGCAAATATATCTACTCTGGTTGCATAATTTGTGGACGTTTTTGACCCAAGTGTGACTCCGATGTCTTTTATTCATAAATGAATGTACCTCTGCTTGAAATCTCCATACAGGATCCTGTTAGGGAATCCCTTTCTGCAGATCCTGATGCCCTCCAGCACACCGTTACAGCGCAGCTGGTGCATGACCAGAGGATTCTCCATCGCCCCAGGAGTCTTAGTCTCATTGGGGATGATGCAGCGCACAAAGTGAGGGTGAGTTGACCTCAAATTGGTCATCAGCTTGTTCAGGTTCTCCTGTGGATATATATTATCCATGACTCTGACCATAATTTTAGTTTATGCTATTTAAAGAAATTAAGAAACCAAGCTATATTAAATAAATATTTTCATTATGAATCACTATGAAAGGCTCTGTATATATTACCCTGTGGAGGGCAGACACTGTCTGAAAAGAAGAGCCCTTTTTCTTCTTCTCCTTTCCTTTGCCACCTCCTCCTCCCTCTGCGGCTGTTAAAAGAAACATTTATTTTCTTAAAATGAACCTTGCAATCCTTATTTGTCTCAATTGCCGCTTTTCCACCATCGGGCCAAACCGTTCTCATTGCTTAACCGTTTAGGACCTGCCCGGTTACAAGCAGGAGCTTAGCCAAACGTGCTGATAATTCCGGGTCGAGAACGGTTTGTAAGGGTGCTGTGTTGAACCATGCTCAAGTGGAAATATAATTGGAACCATTCCTTACCGTTCTCAGAACCATTTGGCCCGACGGTGGAAAAGTGGCTAATGATTTCCCCCCCTTAGACACACCTGAGTCAGCACCAGCATAATTAGCAAACAGCTGAGCCAGAAGTTTCATGGTGGACTTCTGATAGAGGCCAACAACAGTCTCATTGAGAGGATCCTTGTTCTTCACCAGCCAGTTATTGATGTTGTAGTCCACAGTGCCAGCGTAGTGAACCAGGGAGAAATGGGCCTCTGGCTTACCCTTGACAATCCTGGGCTTCTGGAAGTTGTTTGATTTCCCCAAATGGTTGTCATAAAGCTTAGCTTTAAATGTTGCATCACTGGCTTTGGGGAACATGCACTCCTCTTCAAGGATGGACATTATACCCATTGGCTAGTAAACAATAGATTAAAGGGTTTCAAATTACCTTAGCAGTATTGATCCAATACCTGAGATCTCTCAAATTTAAAAACTCACCTTTTCAATGAGATCAATACAAGCCTGCAAGTCCATGCCAAAGTCAATAAACTCCCACTCAATGCCCTCCTTCTTGTATTCCTCTTGCTCCAGCACAAACATGTGGTGGTTGAAGAACTGCTGCAACTTCTCATTAGTGAAGTTGATGCAGAGCTGCTCAAAGGTGTTGAACTAGAACAGATTATATTAGAGTAATTTTGTATGTAACGTTGGAACCATTTAATGAGTCTTTAACTATGCATACATTTAGTACATTTTGGGTATCAATTCAGTCAATTTTGATAATGTACAATTTAAGGCAATATTTATCGCCATACAACTGGGCCCAGTGAAATTTAACTTTGAAGACTACACTGCACATGTAGAGTCCCTGTTGAGCAACCAGGAAACCTTTCTCAATGGTGACAGCTGAATTGTGTCTAGATCCAAAAAAGTGACTTATAGGAACAACATCAAGTACTTACATCAAATATCTCAAATCCAGCAATGTCCAGCACTCCAATGAAGTACTGGCGAGGCTGTTTGGTGTCCAGAGATTGGTTGATTCTCACAACCATCCAAAGGAACATCTTCTCATACACTGATTTGGAAAGAGCGCCAATAGCATAGTACACCTGTCCGATAGAGATAATAGTTCAATATTACAGAAAACGTATGCTTAACAGTTAATGATATCATGAAGTAGTCTCCACCTGCTGGACACTCTGTCCCTTGGTGACCCACTCATTTCCTACTTTGACTCTTGGGTGGCACAGAGCCTTGATGAGATCAGCAGAGTTCAGGCCCATCAGATATGCTGATTTATCAGCATCTGTCATCAATAAAATAAGATGGTTGATGGTAATGAATGTTCTATTAACCAATAACTGTATGCATTATGTCAGCATTTTGTCCCAATACTGACCCTCAGTCCCATCAGCCTCGGCCTGTTCCTCTCTTTGCTTCTGTTTGAACTTCATGTTGCCGTAGTGCATGATGGCACCAATCAGCTTGTAGATGCTGTTCTTCTCCTCTTGGGTGAAGCCCAACACATCGAACGCTTCCTACAGCAAATGTAATTAATTTAACATGATAAATCCCTCACATTCTTCTTTCTTGAATTTTCAGTAAAAAATTAATCTTTAGAAGGTAAGATAAAAATGTATTAATGGTAATTTGTAGCTATTTCAGAAAACACACGTCAGTGGCCATCAGCTCGTCAGCATCAACAATAGAGGCCACTTGTGTCTCTCCTTGAGAGATGAAGGCGTAATCATAAGGGTTTGCTGTGATCAGCAGCATCTCTGAGAGAAAGGAAACAGAGCACTTAGACATGTTGAAATGCATTTTTTTTTTTAAATTATAGTTTGTTTGTAACATTTTTGCCCACCTAAAAGTTCTGGTTTCTTCTGAGACAGGATCTGGTAGAAGATGTGGTAGTCTCTCTCAGCCTTGAGCTGGAAAGTCACACGAGACTTCTCCAAAAGATCTGTTCATAGATTCCACAAAATAAGCATTGTATCTAAATGTGGACATTCCATTGACTTATTTTGTTTTTATATACAGCTAATGATAAATGCTATAAACTATTTAAAAAATGAAATTATAATAATAATTATTAAATACCTGGATTGCATTGTTGCCGATGCATTTTTGCAATTTGAAAGATCAAAATTCCATTAATGAAAATATGAATTGGCTTTCAGCTAACCCTTACTGATAACTTACTGCATTACTTACTGCATTTGTTTTCACAAATAAATACGTTCCCAGATTTAACTCACTTCTGGGTACATATTTGTCACAAAATATACTAATCCCTGAAGTAGGTACACGCACACACTGAATATGTGTCTTAAAAGACAAACTAGTAAATAATCAAAGATCTTTCTTACAAGTCTCAATGTCCGCAGATGCTAGTTTGCCACTGGCAGCAAAATGGATTCGGATAAACTTGCCCTGTTTGAAAGAGGATATTGTCTTTAAATGCTGTACAAAATCTACAAAATGATAATTATTTGTAACTTAAATCAGTGTCCACTCACAAAGCGAGAAGAATTGTCGTTCCTGATGGTCTTGGCATTCCCAAAGGCCTCAAGAGCAGGATTACACTGGATGATTTGATCCTCCAGAGTACCCTAGATTTAGAAAACACAATTTTAGACAATTGTAAATGGCAATCAAAGATAATGGCAGTTTAATTCAGATCTCCTCCGTTTACCTTCTTTTCATTGGTTTCCTTCTTTGAAGGACTAGCAGCAATGCTGGCAAAATACTGAATGACTCTCTTTGTGTTCACAGTCTTTCCAGCACCAGATTCTCCACTGTCAACACAAAGCAGTGGCAGAACATACATACATATATAGTCTTATCAACCTTGAGACTTTGCAGCCAATTAAAAAGCAAATATTCTTACGTGATTAGAATTGACTGGTTTTCTCTGTCTGTAAAATAAAAACAATGTTTTGTTAGAAAATGGATCTCATGGATATTGGTTACTTATTTGTCCAGCAAGGTAATATAAATGCAGTATATTTGGAAACAATTTGTACAATTACTGTAAACTATTTCGAATATGCTCAGTAAACACACCTGACAGCATGTACTGATATCCATTGTCAGAGATGGAGAAGATGTGTGGAGGAGCTTCACTCCTCTTCTTTCCTCTATAGGCAACAACTACTTCCTGGTTGTACACTGGCAGCCACTTGTAGGGGTTCACAGTGACACAGAAGAGCCCAGAGTAGGTCTGTAAGAGATTCACAGAAGGTTTAGATCTGCTCATTCAAGATAAAGAACGTGTGAGTGTTTTAAGACTCGACTCACGTAGATCATCCAGGCTGCGTAACGCTCTTTGAGGTTAAACAGCACAGCGGGCTCGTGCAGGAAGGTGAACATCGCCATGTCCTCAATTTTATCAAACTTTGGCGGGTTCTGGGGGTGAACATCAGCCTCCTTCACAGTTACTGTCTGTGGGGACATGAGATTTTTGACACATTCAGAATCTATGCATATTCATTTATGTGCACCATGTATTCGTCTGTTTATTTAGTAGATTATCCAAAGTAACTTACAACTGAGAATAATAGTCATATCATTAGAATGCATTTAGATGGTGAGGAAATAAAAAAAACTCAGACAATGATGTATTTAAATCAAAATTTTAAAATACATAATTTCAGAAAATGTGACATTATTTTTATATAAAATCTGCATTATTATCATTTATTATTTTCTATTTGTAATTATCCCACTACATAAATTATTCCAAACGCAATCAGCCCTTATTTTAAACTTAACACTGCGAGTTCAAATCTAGTCTCTCATTTAGCAAAATGAATTAAACGACTAAGTTACAGCAATAGTTAAGAACCATCTGATTAATCACAATGCCACTGCTTACACTTATTAAAACTTACCGTTCCCTTTGAAGTCTCACAGGTGACTTTATCACCATCTCGACTGATAACAGTTGCCTTGAGATACTCCTCTTCAGCATCAGGAACAAAAGCATTCTTTCTTCATGTCGAAGGCCCGCGTTTGGGCCTCCAGGCGCTCCTTGTCTGATTTCCTGAGGAACGAAGCAGCGGCTCCAAACTCCGCCATCTGAGCATCCCCCATTTTTCACCCTTCTGTTGGATTTCACAAACTTTATTTGACACAATATTAATGTATAAAGTGACATGACTAGTACACATTCGGTTTTCAAATTATTTGAAGTGAATGAACAGGACCCTGTTAAGTAAGATTAAAATGGACTCACCTTTGCTGTTCTGTTTTTCAGAGACTAATGGTTCAAAGCTCTAGTTCCACACAAAAGAAAGTTATTCAACAATGTCTCCTTTCTTTCACAAAGTCAAGTGATACTACAATTAGTAAATAACTCTTTGATTTCTAAGTTAATTTCTAATATGTGTATAAATCAATGTGCCTTCCAACTTACCGCACAAAAAGAGAGATAACGATGACACAATTGAAAACATGTCGTCTCCTTTTATAATGCAATTGTTACTCTAAATATGGTTGTTGGCATCACACAAAGCTTCCAGCTCGCTCAGTTTGGTCTGAAAGGACGGGTTGGGTATGCTGGGTAGAGGTGGGGGCAGTTTATTGGGGTATGGAATATCTTTCCTGTCATGCTCAGATGAGTTATAATGGTTATTAAGTATCAAAAATGGATGTTAGAAACATATTGAAATATCAAAATAATTCAGAAATGATTTTACTGTATGCCTGAAACACATTAAATAATTGAATAAGATAGAAAAGCAGTGTAGTAAGTCTGCAACAAATTAAATTAAAAATAAAACACAACACCTTACTCTTTCAAATACTGATCACTACAACATCAGAGTTTGAGTTTAACAATGATTCTGTAAAACAGTATTGGTAACTCAGTAAATAATTGTTGTGAAATATCCATAACATGCAATAAAAGCATATTCTGTGTACTGTTATTGAAACCTTTATCAGATTACAAAATATAAGTAAATGTCCAGGACCAACTCTGGATAAAATGTGTCTTCCAAAAGGTTCTGTCTCTTGTATAGAGGTTCATCACGGATGCTGTTCCTGTGGTTTCCACTAGAGGCCTCACCTGATTAACACTTATTGAATGAGCCTGGACAAGGTCAGTGTCTTGCTGGTGTGAATATTTCAGTTTGTCCTGTATCAGTAATGGAGCATTTGTCTTCTTCCCTGTACACTTGAGCATAGAGATATTCCTGTGACATTCCTATTGAGTGCCTCTTCTTGATTGAGAGGAACAGCTTGCATGTCATCCATTAATGGAGAGCGAGTGAACTTTCTGAACTTTTCTGCTCACTGCTCCTATATTTACATATGTATAAACAATAGATCTTTATACAACAGATCTTGAAAACACCGGATACTGATCAAATTGCAGAGCAGACTGACAGTCTAACACCATTGTAACCTCAAGACCTTGCAAGCTGATAAGTTAGGGTCAAGACATTCAGGCTAACAAGGAGGAACAAGAAGTGTGTGATGAGTGCTAATATCTTGTCACTTCACACATGCTGCCATAGAGTGTAATTAATATGAAGGGTGTTTATTATATAACCCACTGAAGGCACCTCCTAAGATATGAGATTATTTAAGGGTTTTTAAATGGTTGTTCAATTTTTAAGGCTACTGGAAATGCAAAGACTAAAAAAAATATTGGTTTTGGAAATTACCTAAAAAATATGTTGTGTATTGAATCTAAAATTACAATTCTTAGAATAAAGCATGTAATGTGGTTTATATTCATAAATTGGACTTGACCTTTGGACAATGAACTAAACCTGTTAGTGCCAATCAAACAACAAAAGGCATACCTTTACCTCTGCTTCTGTGACATTTATTATTTTCTTTCCGTTTGCCCTTGAGTATAAAGATAACGGTGTGAAATTCTTCGGAGTGAAGCAGGTGCTGTTTTTGTAAAGGGCTCCATGCACATAAAAAAGAGCATCTAGTTATAGACGCTGGCACACTTGTTGGCTGTAGTTACATGCCCAACAGAGGGAGAACAATGGAGTGCTGGTCAGGAGATGGATTTTATTATTAGCTTTCTTTTATAAAGATTAAATAGCTTTAAAATGTTAGGATTTTTTCCTTTATCTTTTTGTTACATCGTATAGGAAATGTCTGTAAATTAGCAATTATGGTAATATAGATTTTTATCAATAAATTGTCCACATATTCAGTCTCCATTTTTAATTAATATATAGAATTATAGACCATTTGTCCTCAAATCAAATAAGAAGGCAAAGTTAAAGACTTTGCAGATGACCCGTTATGTTTCCACCATTACAGTAAAAACTGTCAGCAAGAAATTCAGCTGTTTAGGCTTTTTATAATATAAATCCTATGGTATCATTTAAAGGGGAAGCATAGTTGGTTTCTCTCCATTCTCAGCTGTTCAGGGTTGACTCCACCTTCAATCCTCTGTCCATCACCTTGAATTAGATCTACAATTTCCAGCACACATACACAGTTATTTTTCCCTAAATTACCTACATTGGTAAAGTTTTAAAAAAGTGTTGAGGTTTTTCAGATGCAAGGAACCTCAGAGCTCCTCTGTTTAAGGTAAGAAATGAGTTGCAAATCATCTAAAACATTTGTTTTCATGTTAGATTAATGGTTACTACTTTTGGACTGGGGTCATCACTGGGCATCAGAGCTTCTTAAAAAAAACACTGAAAATGTGTCATCACACCCACACATATTATGAGCAAGGAATCTAGCCTGAGAAATTCCAAATGAGGATTGTTGTGTTCTTCCAATTGAAAGGTAAGTTTGTATTTAATTTGATAATATTTTATTCTATCTTTCATCCAGTGCTTTGAATCATTCAATCTATTAGTAGATATAACAGAACCATACATTTTCAATTAAAAAGTGTAAAAGTTCAGAGGAATTTGTTTTGCCATTTTGAGAAAGAAAAAATGATTTTCTGTTTTGTGATAATGTAAAGCTTCTACTTTTGTTTAAGATGTTGTTAAACATCTAATTTTATGTGCTTGATTTTCAAGCTTTTTCTTCATTATATAATATTCACTCTAAATGTCTTAATAGATCACTGAGTGGCTCCTGTAAAGTGGAATAATTTAATGAATTATGTATTGCAAGTGAATGCAACGACATTGTATTAAAACAATAGCAGAGAAGCAGGGACTTACTTGCACATTCATTTTATTCTACAGAACTACAGATAATTCACTGCCATACTGAACATGTCTGTCAGAATGATCCATGTGTGAGCTTCACTTCATCTTGTCCTTTCTGTGAGAGGAAGAGACATGAAAAAGATATTGGGTAGAAGGTACTTGCTTTTTTATTTTTTTAAACTGAAAAAAATATTATGTATTGTTTGTTTCAGTTTAGTATCAGCTTTAAAAAGCTCATTCTGTCTATGCATAGTATCTGGTGAGGCAAGTGTTAGAGATATCTTTGCAAACAAACAAAAAAAGCATTGCACATAATCACCACCTCATACACTGCGTATGCATTAAAGAAACTGTTGGTTTTGTCTTTTTTTTTTAATGTCCAATTACGATTTTTTTACCAGCAAATTGGCCAATTCTGATACCGGTTGCAGTTTTTTTTTTTCCTTTAAGTAAATTTAGTGTTTATTTGCTCTATTACAAAATTATTTGCTCATTAACAAAAAATATATATATCTGTAGACATTTGAAATTAGAGGGAACCACTGCATTCACAATCCAAATGCAGCCGCTAGTCTTACTAGATCAAGAAAATATGATCATATAACACCGATTTTATCATCACTACATAAAGTTCCGTATTAATTATAAGGTATTGCGACTGACTTATAAAGCCCTAAATGGTTTAGCTCCAGTCTATTTAACGGATCTTCTATCGCCCTATAATCCATCGCGCTCTTTAAGATCACTAAATTCGAGGCTTCTGGTCATACCTAGGATATCCAGATCCACCAAAGGAGGGAGAGCATTTTCGCATTTAGCTCCAAAGCTCTGGAATAGCCTTCCTGATATTGTTCGTTGCTTAGTCTCGCTCTCCCAGTTTAAAACTAGACTAAAGACGCATCTATTCAGCCAGGCATTTATATAAATTTTTATCTTATAGTTACTGTAAATCCGGCCTCTAGTTCATAAATGCCAGAGGAGAACTGGCCCCCGACTGAGCCTGGGTTCTCCCCAAGTTTTTTTTTCTCCATTGGGTCACCTGATGGAGTTTAGGACACCAGTAGGTCACCTGATGGAGTTTTAGAACACCAGTAGGTCACCTGATGGAGTTTTAGGACACCAGTAGGTCACCTGATGGAGTTTTAGGACACCAGTAGGTCACCTGATGGAGTTTTAGGACACCAGTAGGTCACCTGATGGAGTTTTAGGCCTCCTGTAGGTCACCTGATGGAGTTTAGGACACCAGTAGGTCACCTGATGGATTTTTATTACACCAGTAGGTCACCTGATGCAGTTTAGGACACCAGTAGGTCACCTGATGGAGTTTAGGACACCAGTAGGTCACTCGATGGAGTTTAGGACACCAGTAGGTCACCTGATGGAGTTTAGGACACCAGTAGGTCACTTGATGGAGTTTAGGACACCAGTAGGTCACCTGATGGAGTTTAGGACACCAGTAGGTCACCTGATGGAGTTTTAGGACACCAGTAGGTCACCTGATGGAGTTTTAGGCCTCCTGTAGGTCACCTGATGGAGTTTTAGGACACCAGTAGGTCACCTGATGGAGTTTTAGGCCTCCTGTAGGTCACCTGATGGAGTTTTAGGAGACCAGTAGGTCCCATGATGGATTTTTATTACACCAGTAGGTCACCTGATGCAGTTTAGGACACCAGTAGGTCACCTGATGGAGTTTAGGACACCAGTAGGTCACTCGATGGAGTTTAGGACACCAGTAGGTCACCTGATGGAGTTTAGGACACCAGTAGGTCACTTGATGGAGTTTAGGACACCAGTAGGTCACCTGATGGAGTTTAGGACACCAGTAGGTCACCTGATGGAGTTTAGGACACCAGTAGGTCACCTGATGGAGTTTAGGACACCAGTAGGTCACTTGATGGAGTTTAGGACACCAGTAGGTCACCTGATGCAGTTTAGGACACCAGTAGGTCACCTGATGGAGTTTAGGACACCAGTAGGTCACCTGATGGAGTTTTAGGACACCAGTAGGTCACCTGATGGAGTTTTAGGACACCAGTAGGTCACCTGATGGAGTTTTAGGACACCAGTAGGTCACTTGATGGAGTTTTTCGGTTCCTTGCCACTGTTGCCTTTGGCTTGCTCAGTTGGGGATATTCAAATTAATTAACCAATCATTAATACCATTGATCAGCCCTACCAATCGTGGATGTTTTTCCACTAAGAAACAAACACTGTTATGTTATTTTGATTGATACTGTGAAGCTGCTTTGATACAATCTATATTGTGAAAAGCGCTATATACATATACTTGACTTGACAATCCAAACAAAGATGCAATATTTTCTCTGCTGGTGCATCTGTCTTTGTTTGAGACCGGTCTCTGGCCTGTGTTTAATGTCCTGTTTACAGACTTCATAATATTTCCACACAAACGACTTTTTGGGTAAATGATTGCAACACAGTTTGTGTGCAAGTCCATAATAGAGATCAGCCAAACTAAAAACCAGTTCCGATTTCCAATTCGACCGGTGCATCTCTAGTTTGATTTTCTGATCACACTAATCTGGTTTGCAGAATCAAAGTTATCCCAATTTTTATTGAGCTCAGGGATGATGAATGTATGTGAGATCAGTTACCTTGGATCCTGTATCACGGCCCTTGGCTCTCAGCTTGTTGACCTGAGATTCAGCAATATCAGCCCTCTCCTCTGCCTCGTCCAGCTCATGCTGAATCTTACGGAACTTGCCCAGATTTTCATTGGCCTGTTCCTCCTAAATAACATATTGTGGTCAGTTAGGGATAGGGCATGTTTGTATTCCCAAAAACGGATGTCATATTTTGTAAATTTAACGAAATTATATTCTGAAATCTTGTACCCTGGCCTCCAGTTTCTGGACCTGCTTCTTGCCACCCTTCATGGCGATCTGCTCAGCCTCATCCAGACGGTGCTGCAGGTCCTTGATGGTCTGCTCCATGTTCTTCTTCATGCGCTCCAGATGAGCACTGGTGTCCTGCTCCTTCTTCAGCTCCTCTGCCATCATTGCAGCTTCAGTGATGGCCTTCTTGGCTTCTGGGCTTCTGATGCCTGTCTGTTAGCCTGGCTGAGCTGAATCTCCGTCTCATTGAGGTCTCCCTCCAATGGTGGACTTCTGATAGAGGCCAACAACAGTCTCATTGAGAGGATCCTTGTTCTTAACCAGCCAGTTATTGATGTTGTAGTCCACAGTGCCAGCGTAGTGAACCAGGGAGAAATGGGCCTCTGGCTTACCCTTGACAATCCTGGGCTTCTGGAAGTTGTTTGATTTCCCCAAATGGTTGTCATAAAGCTTAGCTTTAAATGTTGCATCACTGGCTTTGGGGAACATGCACTCCTCTTCAAGGATGGACATGATACCCATTGGGTAGCAAACAATAGATTGAAGGGTTTCAAATTAGCTGAGCAGTATTGATCAGGAGATGTAGGCGTAATCGTAAGGATTTGCTGTAATCAGCAGCATCTCTGAGAGGATAAAAAGATGTTTAAAAATAAATAAATACAAGAGCAATGTTATGCCTCATCACTTCTGATTTTGCTTACCCAGAGGTTCTGGTTTCTTCTGAGATAGGATCTGGTAGAAGATGTGATAGTCTCTCTCAGCCTTGAGCTGATACGTGACACGGGATTTCTGAAGAGTGAAGATCTATTTGTAGAAATGTAGTTAACCTTTTACATGCAATTCATTCATGTTTAAGAATGAGAAAAGTTAGAAAGGACTTATCAAAGATTTTTCTTACAAGTCTCAATGTCAGCAGAAGCTAGCTTTTCACTGGCAGCAACGTGAATGCGGATGAACTTGCCCTGTTTAAAAACAACAGCTATCAATGTAATATCGTTTGGGTAAATAAAAATAAAAAAACAACATATTTTGAAACTGAAGGCAAATAAAGCTCATAAAGCGAGATGAGTTGTCATTCCTGATGGTCTTGGCATTCTCGAAAGCCTCCACAGCAGATTACACTGGATGATTTGATCCTCCTGAATACCCTAGAAAAACAGACATATAGACAGTAAAAAAACAGAGCAGAGGATTTTGTGTTTTAGCTGGTTGTTATAGTAAAATTTATGTTAGCATTGCACCCTTAAAGCATTAACTGACTAATTCATGTAATTTGTTACTTTATACCCCTTATCAATGCATAGGTCTCTGAGGTTAAATCGTTGTAACATGGATCTGATACAGATTCTCCACTGTCAACACAAAGCAGGCTTAGAAATCTATGAAGAATTTGTAAAAAATAAAAAACAAAGTCAAACCCCAGGATGTAACTAAAACACAGAAAATCTTACATGATAAGAATAGGCTCGTTTTCTCCATCTGTAAAAAATACTTGTACATAATTATGAGTGTAATAGTAAATTAACATGAAATAATTTCCACTAGTTATTGACACTTGCCTGTGCTGTTATTTTAAAGGCATGGTTGTATAAAAATATTTAAAGAATTGTCAAGTGCACGCACCTGACAGCATGTACTGGTAGGCATTGTCTGAGATGGAGAAGATGTGTGGAGGAGCTTCACTCCTTTTCTTTCCTCTATAGGCAACAACGACTTCCTGGTTGTACACTGGCAGCCACTTGTAGGGGTTCACAGTGACACAGAAGAGCCCAGAGTAGGTCTGTAAGAGATTCACAGAAGGTTTAGATCTGCTCATTCAAGATAAAGAACGTGTGAGTGTTTTAAGACTCGACTCACGTAGATCATCCAGGCTGCGTAACGCTCTTTGAGGTTAAACAGCACAGCGGGCTCGTGCAGGAAGGTGAACATCGCCATGTCCTCAATTTTATCAAACTTTGGCGGGTTCTGGGGGTGAACATCAGCCTCCTTCACAGATACTGTCTGTGGGAACATGAGATTTGAGGGTCAAAATGTCTGCTTATTTTGTCCATGTATCAAATTTCATCCTTCAATTCATTCATTATATGTAGACATAGATCAATAGAGGTGATAGACAAAGTTTTTTTAATTGTATTTGATTCCTAACTATAATTATCCATGCCTTATTTTAAACATAACTCTGAGAACAATACAACAGGTATTTTAATGTAGAGAAATGTCATCATCAGGCAATTGCACTTTGTGAATTATTTAAAATCCCCAATTAATCATAACGCCAACACGAAACATGAACTTACCATTCCCTCTGAAGTCTCACAGTTGACTTTATCACCATCTCGACTGATAACAGATGCCTTGAGATACTCCTCTTCAGCATCAGCATTGGTGGTGACTGAGGAGATTTTTATATTGTACGAGGTCCTCTAAATATGGTTGCAGGAATTTTCTGAAGCATGTCAGTGTCTGCGTTTGGTTAGGATGCATATGGGCTGGGTGTCTGCTAGAGGTGTATGTTTAAATTCAATAGGGTATAGTTCATGCCGGTAAGGATAGATGTACTTTCATTCAACTTATGCTTCTAAATTAGTCAAAAATGCAATTTATCGTATGTAAGGTAAGGGGATTCAGGAGAAATATTAAGATGGCACAACTGGTGAAATGCAAAGGAAACTGGATAGTTGCTGAAATCACAATCCTGCTGCATTTTACCATTGTGTTAACCAATCCCAATCATAACGATTTTTATTTTACTTTATATTGTCTGATAACTGAAAAAAAGAGAATGTTTTTTACATCGGTTAACAGCTGTTGGCTCAAAGAAAACATCTCATTGCTTGCACCAACTGATCTGTACCTTGCTCAAGGACAAGCTAAGTGTCATTTCACTCGGTCCATCATAGATGCTTTATATCCATTCGAGCAGCCACAACTGAATCCGTAAGGGCTAAGGTCAGTTTACAGTTGGTGTGATTGCTTCACTCAGGCCTTCATCGCTGACACGCCATTGTTCCTTTGCCTTCACACTTGAGGACAAAGATAACCTGTGAAATTCTTGCTGGGTGCTCCTAAATTATTGAGAAGAACAGCTTGTGTGATCTCTGCAACCAACATCTATTTATGTATTTCTCCAGCAGGCCGATCTCTCTGCCTGTGCAAATTAATGTACACGCAACCTGTCCTCAATGTTCATCACAGGAACTGTGTGTAATTTATCCAGTTTCACAGACAATTTTTACTTTCTTTTTTTTATATCAGTAGCAACCCAAAGCCCAGGTTATCTAGAACATAGGTCATTCAACTAGACAACATTTTCAGACTGAATTTTTCGACGTATTCGGCTGCACAGTGTTGTCCGCTGAGTTCAAAAACGAAGGCCTAAAAGTGTAAAGCCTCTACAATAAGTTAATCTTCAGTCACATTTCACAATACAGTGTCCATTGTAAAAACATATAACACCTCTTAGTTGCTTCTATAGTTTTGAATTTAAATGAACAGTTCACTAAAAAAAGTTAACTTACCCTTATCTCGCTCCAATTTAATTTAATTAAAAACACATACAAAATATGTTAAACAAAATACGTTGCTTCATGCTACTAGATCTTTTTTTAACCTAAAATACTAAACTGTATCATCAACCCTTTGTAGAAATGTATGTAACAGCTACGTGCACAATGCTCCATGAACTTCATGCAACGATGCATATGGAGGTCAGGGTGTCTGGCTGTCAGTCATCCTCTCACCATTTACAACATTGTTTCTTTCCCATTGTCCTTGAGTACAAAGAACCCTGTGAAATTCCTACTGAGTCTCTGACGAAATTGAAGCAACTGATGACGGACATTGAGAACACATAAAGCAGATGCCCCAATTGTAAAGGTCTCCAAGCGCATGAATAAATGTCAAATGTTGGCACCCTTGCGAGCCGTATGCATACTACTTATGTTACATGGCCAATTGAGCCAAAACGATGCTGGTCACAAGATAAGTGCTTATTATTACCCAACGTTCGACCCCGTATTGAGTTAAAAGACATGTAGAAAGAGAAAAAACAGGCATTGTTGTTTTCTTGGCATAAACATTTGTTCTTTTAGAATAATAATTTAAAATATCAAAGTTCTATATCCAAATAACAAAAAAAAATAAATCCTGTTGTTTATATACAATGTTCATCTGTTATTCTCGTTATGCACCTGTTGCTGGGTGTCTGAAGGGGTCAACTGTTAAGACCATTTGTTAACTAACCAAAAGGGTGAAAGTTTAAGATACTGCTACATTTCATTTAAATCATGAGGGGCTTTTCATGTCAAGCCAGCAGTTATTATCTCCTAACTTATGGCAATATATCTTAAAATATCTCAAGCACATTCTACTGTGGTTTAAGGTTGGTTATGGTTGGTTGCTCTGTGAACGTTTGAGAAGCTCCTCCCTATATTCAGCTGTTAGACTCCACCTCTGGCACTGGCCTGTTCTTCACATTCACAATACTAGGTTTTACCAGTGTACACGGTTCTCTTTATGCATTCAGCTTTCAGCCTTGCAAGCAGCGAATCTTCAGCAAATTTCCATTGTTTAATTTAGCAGTTTTAATTTGGAACTGTTGAATATATTAATCTTTTATTTTGTTTTGCAGGTCTCAAGTCTCATGCACTCGAGAGGAACGAGGACATTTGATGCAGGTGAGACAGCTGAAATTAAGAAATTCTGTAGTAATATCATATCAAACATTTAGTTTTAATCTTGAACATTGGCTGTAGATGCTCTGTAGATGTTAGCCTGGAAATCTACAAATCACCCATCATCTATGTAACTCATGTTGCTTCAAATTGCATATTTCCATTGAATCCAAATTAATCTGTTCACTGAAAAACACACTGGGCAAATTTGCAAATATAAACACATTTATGTGTTTCTGTACTTGTAAAAAGTGCCTGCCAAACATCAAATAACTGTTTAAATAATTGTTTTCAAATATGACAAAGACCACAAGAAAAGTTTCATTTGCAATCTTTATTCTACTGAACTACAGGTAATGAAGTCAAGAAGCACAGAGTCAAACCAAACAAGCCTTTCAGAAAGATGCAAGAAAGAGCTTCACTCTTCATCGTGCCCTTTCTGTGAGAGGAAAAGAAAAGTGTTTGAAAGGTATATTTGTTATTTGATTTTAGTTTTGATGCAATACATCAAATTTTAGACTCAGTCAAAGAGAAAGTGATAAGCAAACGCTTTAGGTCATTCTCTTTTAAATTATTTTACAGTTTATCTGGTATCACTGAAGGGTAAAGGCTTTAGAAACTCAAAATGGTTCAAAATGGTTAGAAACTCAAAATGGTACAATATGGTCTCTAACCCTTTCACCATTGAAAGTAAGACATTACCCATTGTTTCATTGAGCCTTCTTAAACTCTGTGATAATAAGGAGATAAAATACTGGGTTAAACTGAGTTAACTTACCTTGGATCCTGTATCACGGCTCTTGGCTCTCAGCTTGTTGACCTGAGATTCAGCAATATCAGCCCTCTCCTCTGCCTCATCCAGCTCATGCTGTATCTTACGAAACTTGCCCAGATTTGCATTGGCCTGTTCCTCCTGATTAAATCAAAATGTTGTTGGCATATACAATATACAAAACAGTATATATACAGTACAGGAATGTACAGGCAATAAACTTACAGCCTCTTCAGCAGATCTCTTGTAGGATTTGACCTTCAGCTGGAGTTTGTCCACGAGGTCTTGAAGACGAGCCAGATTCTTACGGTCTTCCTCGGTCTGTTAATAGACTTTTGATTATTTTTGGTCTGGGTGGTTTGAAGATGGTAATATTGGGGGATGTATTGAACAGAGAAATAACCTGGTAGGTGAGCTCCTTGATGCGTCTCTCATATTTACGGATCCCTTTCACAGACTCGCTCGCCTTTCTCTGTTCAAGCTCCACCTCATTTTCCAAATCCCTCACCTACACAAACCAAAAATTATTTCAAATTGATAAGTTCTCTAGAAAATCATTGATCTCTGAATCTGAGTAACTAATTTTAAATAGAAAATGCATTATTTAGAACTGAGTTTCAGAAACTTACCCTGGCCTCCAGTTTCTGGACCTGCTTCTTGCCACCCTTCATGGCGATCTGCTCAGCCTCATCCAGACGGTGCTGCAGGTCCTTGATGGTCTGCTCCATGTTCTTCTTCATGCGCTCCAGATGAGCACTGGTGTCCTGCTCCTTCTTCAGCTCCTCTGCCATCATGGCAGCATCAGTGATGGCCTTCTTGGCTTTTTCCTCAGCATTCCTGCACTCCTGCACTGCCTCCTCAACCTCAGTCTGAAGCTGAGTATTATCTCCCTCCAGCTTCTTCTTCTGATTCAGCAGGCTGGTGTTCTGAACATGGACAATTTTGACATTCATGTTGTCTTTTGATGATATTGTGTACTAAGAGAGGGTTTAAAGTTTTTTTTTTTAATCTAATGCAGATGTGTCATACCTGAGAATGCAGGAGCTGAACTCTCTCACTGACATCCAGCAGTTCCTGCTCAGCCAGTTTCCTTCCTCTCTCGGTTTGTTCCACCATGGATCTCAGCTCATCCAGTTCAGCCTGCAGCAGATTGTTGCGTCTCTCCACGATGGCGATGTTCTCTTTGAGATCATCATTACTACGAAGAGCGTCATCTAGTTGCATTTGGGCATCCTGTAAAATACAAGTTTTACAAATGAAAAGACTGAATAACTGTTCACCTAATCATATTAACAACTTGATTTGAAGATTCGTCATACTTTGAGATGTCCATGAAGACCCTTGAGTTGCTTCTGGGCTTCTGATGCCTGTCTGTTAGCCTGGCTGAGCTGAATCTCCATCTCATTGAGGTCTCCCTCCATCTTCTTCTTCAGTCTGAGAGCTTCATTCCTGCTGCGAGTCTCTGATTCCAGTGAGCTCTGCAGGGTATCCACCATTCTCTGCTGGTTCCTCTTGGTCTGCTCCATCTCTTCATCTTTCTCAGCCAGCTTACGTTCAATGTCAGCTTTGACCTGATTGAACTCCAGCTGAGCTCTAAGAATCTTTCCTTCTTCATGCTCAAGGGAGCCCTAACAGATCAATTAATATAGTTATTTAAAAATATGTTCACTTCTATTAACATACCCTTATTTTAATCTTTTGAATAAATACACAGATAACACAAAAAATATCAACAGTTAGATATTTAGGTATACCTCAGCCTCCTCCAAAGCAGTTTGAATTTCAGCTTTTTCCTGCTCCAACTGCTTACGAATTTTCTCTAGCTCGTGAATGTTCTTTCCACTCTCGCCAATTTGTTCAGTGAGATCAGCAATCTCCTCTGTTTATTAGGCAAGGTAATAATGGTTAATACAAGTTAAGATGTTTGTGATATTGATTTGAAGGAAAATATAAAAAAAGGTGTGCACATCCAAAACACAAATTGGGCTCAAGTGTGGGAGAAAAAGACAACAATAAATTAACAAAGGGTGTTGTGCCTGATGATTAATACATTTTTGGAGCTGTAATTTCAGTGTGCAAACAATTCTTTTCTTTGTTTATTTAAAGTTTATGAAATTTATGTGAATGCCCAGATGACTAATAAATCAAGGGCACCTTGGAGGTTCTTGTTTTCTCTCTTCATAGTTTCCAAATGATCCAGAGACTCCTCATAAGAGTTCTTCAGTTTGAATAGTTCAGTACTCAGAGATCTGGCTTCCTTCTGGGAGCTTTCCAACTCACTCTGAGACTCCTCATATTTCTGCTTCCATTCAGCTAGGACCTGTTGATAGAATATGACGTTGATTAGTTATGATCTTGGTTACCAACTTAAATGAACACAAAGATTATTTATCTGTAAGGGTTTTATGCACTCACCTTGTCAAAGTTTCTTTGCTTCTTGTCCAGAGCAGCAGCAGCAGCATTGGATCTCTCCACATCCACCATGAGATCTTCAATCTCATTCTGCAGTCTGTGCTTGGTCTTCTCCAGAGAGGAGCATTTAGCATTGACCGCTTCCACAGCTTCTTCTGCATCTTGCAGACGCTGAGCAAGTTTTTTCCTTCATGAATAAACAGAATTTGTTCCAAAATAACTTAGTAGGGCTTTTACAAATTCTTGGCTTACAGAACAAAGTCAGATGTTTGTATGGTATACTACATGGGAAACCCAAATACTTCCTGCTTCTTACTTTGCTTCCTCCAGCTCCTCAGTTCTTTGAATGGCATCAGTCTCATACTTGGTTCTCCACTGAGCCACTTCAGAGTTTGCCTTGGACAGACTACGCTGCAGCTCGGCCTTGGCTTCTTGCTCCTCCTCATATTGCTCTCTCAGCAGATCAGCATCATGACGAGCAGACTGAACTGCATGGGCCAGGGCATTCTTAGCCTATGAGGATTAGGAATTTCCTGTTAACAATATACATTGGAATGCAAAGGGCAGTTGGTAATAAATCCTTTAAAATATAAACTATACCTTGATTTCCTCCTCTAATTGTCTCTTGAGGTCCTCAATCTGCTGGGTGTAGGACTGCTTGCCTCTTGTTAGCTGAGAGACCAATGAATCCTTTTCTTCTAGCTGTCTAGAAAGCTCCCCTTTATAGAAGTATAACCATTACATTACAGAAAGCAGTGTGTGATCTTGGGCATTTGTCTAACAATACACAGGATGACGTATTTCCTTATCAGAGTACATACCATTCTCCGTTTGTAGCTTAGCTTTTTGCATTGTGAAGTCATTGATGCTGCGTTGTCCTTCTTCGTATTTTGTTCTATATTCGGACATCTGGTCCTCAAGGGTCCTGCACATTTTCTCCAAGTTTGCCTGTATAGATTTTAAATGTAAATAAAAAGTTAAAGGCACACAGTGAATGAATGAGCAGTTATAGCATTATTCTTAAAAACACCTGAAGAAGCTGAAGGGTTGAAAGCAATTAAAATTATAATATGGAAACAAGAATTCATCACCTTGGACTTGGCAAGCTGCTCCATGTTGGAGACCACATCGTCCAGTTCCAGTCTGAGTTCACTCTTCTCTTTCTCCAGCTTCTGCTTCACTCTCTGGAGATTGTCAATCTGCTCTCCCAGATCAGCCACACTGTCTGCATGTTTCTTCCTCAGTGTAGCGGCAGTGGCCTCATGATGCAGAGTGGACTCTTCAAGGTCTCTGCGCAGTTTCTGGAACTCAGCTTCACGTTTCTTGTTCATCTCAATCTGGGCAGCAGTGGCTCCACCAGCCTCCTCCAACCTCTCACTGATCTCCTCCAGTTCTCTGGACAGATCAGCTCTCTGTTTCTCTACTTTAGCGCGAGCAGCTCTCTCAGCCTCCAGCTCTTCCTCAAGCTCTTCAATTCGGGCCTGGTAATGTAAGGAAAACCAAAGTTAAAGCTAGAATTCCTAATTGTCTACATTTTTAAGAATCATACATTTTACCTGCAACTCCTTCAGTTTCTTCTGGAGTTGGGCTGCCATTGCCTGCTCATCTTCAATCCTGCTACTGAGCTGGCTGATCTCAAAATCTTTCCTGTGTTGTAGAACATATTTGATTAACACTATTAATAAGGATTCAGATTGTGAGCTGTATTGTTAAATAATTATTTCCCCATCTGGAAAACACACTTTTTAATCCTCTCTTCCATTTGCTGTTTGTCATTTTCCAGGTCCATCACGCTCTCTTGGGTCAACTTTAAGTCTCCCTCGAGCTTCCTCTTTGCCCTCTCCAGATCCATACGAAGCTTCTTTTCCTGTTCCAGGGAACCCTCAAGCTGGAAGGAAAATATTTTGTTCAGCATTGTAAATGTCACCTTTTTCATCTACAATAGAAATATTACAAACACTTCTCACATCATCCACTTGTTGCTCCAGCTTGGCTTTGGCTTTGGTGAGTGTGTTGACTTTGTCTTCCTCACTCTGGAGGTCATCCAGCGTTTGCTGATGGGCCTCCTGAAGAGCTTTCTTCTCCTTGGTCAGCTTAGCGATGATCTCGTCCAAAGCTGCCATCTCTTCTGTCAGGTTTTTAACCTGTTAAATTGTATCATTGAATCAAGAGGCTCTTAACGCACCTTTTTTGTACCACTAACTTGCGCAGTGTCGCAAACTGACCTTGTTCTCAGTGGCATGTTTCTCTTTCTCTACTTTGGCCAGAGTGAGCTCAAGATCATCAATGTCCTTCTTGAGCTCAGAACATTCATCCTCTAGCTTTCGTTTCTTTGCAGTCAGCTCAGAATTCATTTCCTCTTCATCCTCCAGTCTCTCAGTCATTTCTTTGACTTTGGCCTCAAGCTGGATCTTATTTTTGATCAGACCCTCACATCTCTCCTCAGCATCACAAAGATTATCTTGCTCCTGTTTGTTTATAAATATGGAAAACATACGTTTTGTTTAGTTCAGGTAAATGTAAAATATTACCAGTATTAATATTAATACAATCACAAACTCATAAAAAGCTTGTTAGCTTACAGATTGGACTTGAAGTTGCAAGTCGTTTTTCTCTTGGAGAAGAGACACCATCTTTTCCTCAAGCTCCTTTCTGCGGGCTTCAGATTTGGCATAAGCCTCCTTCAACTTCAGGAATTCTTCCTTCATGTTGGCCATCTCTTTCTCTGCCTCAGCAGATCTCAGCAGTGGTTTGATCTTGAAGTAGAGCTTCATCCAGGGCCAATTCTTGACACCCATGAAGGCACGTACATTCCACTGGATCACAAGCAAGGCATCTCTGTAATATGACACAAAACAAATCATATATTTCATATAAAATGTACTAGTGGAATTATTTTGGAATTTAAAGCCTAAAGCTCGCGATCAACAACCTACCTGCGATCAACAATTTTTTGGAACTCAATTCTTGCGAGATGACCACGAGCTCTAGCCTGAATATTGGTGATGATGAGAGCAAGACGATCATCTCGCATCTCTTCAAGAGTACCCAGCAGACCAGCCTTGAAGAACACCTTAGGGAGTAAAACGGGTCTCTTATTTAGCCTTACATTCCACAAGATATCATTCCATGCACATGTTTTTGTATTTAAACTTTTATAACATGAATTAGATCATTTATTAGGGTACCTTTGTATGTCCAAATCTGTACTGGTTGTGGTCGATATCCAAAGAGCCTAATAATTTCTCAGCTCCTTTCCTGCTGTCAATGAACTGACCATCTGGGATGGCAGCAGGGTTAAGGATACGGTATCTGTTGTAAAAATAAAGTGGAAAAACCATTTTCATTTTGTTATTTACAATAATAACCCATTTAAAAAAAGGCATGTACTGTAAAACAAAGGGGTCAAGAAATTGCTCAAATTTCCATAAAAGACTTTTTGTGCGAACCATTATTTCCAGCAATTTGTTCGAAGACCCAAGTAAATCACAAAACCAAATAAAAAAAAAAAACATTCTGAATGGGAAATAATATTCAATATGAATATTTGCAAATATATCTACTCTGGTTGCATAATTTGTGGACGTTTTTGACCCAAGTGTGACTCCGATGTCTTTTATTCATAAATGAATGTACCTCTGCTTGAAATCTCCATACAGGATCCTGTTAGGGAATCCCTTTCTGCAGATCCTGATGCCCTCCAGCACACCGTTACAGCGCAGCTGGTGCATGACCAGAGGATTCTCCATCGCCCCAGGAGTCTTAGTCTCATTGGGGATGATGCAGCGCACAAAGTGAGGGTGAGTTGACCTCAAATTGGTCATCAGCTTGTTCAGGTTCTCCTGTGGATATATATTATCCATGACTCTGACCATAATTTTAGTTTATGCTATTTAAAGAAATTAAGAAACCAAGCTATATTAAATAAATATTTTCATTATGAATCACTATGAAAGGCTCTGTATATATTACCCTGTGGAGGGCAGACACTGTCTGAAAAGAAGAGCCCTTTTTCTTCTTCTCCTTTCCTTTGCCACCTCCTCCTCCCTCTGCGGCTGTTAAAAGAAACATTTATTTTCTTAAAATGAACCTTGCAATCCTTATTTGTCTCAATTGCCGCTTTTCCACCATCGGGCCAAACCGTTCTCATTGCTTAACCGTTTAGGACCTGCCCGGTTACAAGCAGGAGCTTAGCCAAACGTGCTGATAATTCCGGGTCGAGAACGGTTTGTAAGGGTGCTGTGTTGAACCATGCTCAAGTGGAAATATAATTGGAACCATTCCTTACCGTTCTCAGAACCATTTGGCCCGACGGTGGAAAAGTGGCTAATGATTTCCCCCCCTTAGACACACCTGAGTCAGCACCAGCATAATTAGCAAACAGCTGAGACAGAAGTTTCATGGTGGACTTCTGATAGAGGCCAACAACAGTCTCATTGAGAGGATCCTTGTTCTTCACCAGCCAGTTATTGATGTTGTAGTCCACAGTGCCAGCGTAGTGAACCAGGGAGAAATGGGCCTCTGGCTTACCCTTGACAATCCTGGGCTTCTGGAAGTTGTTTGATTTCCCCAAATGGTTGTCATAAAGCTTAGCTTTAAATGTTGCATCACTGGCTTTGGGGAACATGCACTCCTCTTCAAGGATGGACATGATACCCATTGGCTAGTAAACAATAGATTAAAGGGTTTCAAATTACCTTAGCAGTATTGATCCAATACCTGAGATCTCTCAAATTTAAAAACTCACCTTTTCAATGAGATCAATACAAGCCTGCAAGTCCATGCCAAAGTCAATAAACTCCCACTCAATGCCCTCCTTCTTGTATTCCTCTTGCTCCAGCACAAACATGTGGTGGTTGAAGAACTGCTGCAACTTCTCATTAGTGAAGTTGATGCAGAGCTGCTCAAAGGTGTTGAACTAGAACAGATTATATTAGAGTAATTTTGTATGTAACGTTGGAACCATTTAATGAGTCTTTAACTATGCATACATTTAGTACATTTTGGGTATCAATTCAGTCAATTTTGATAATGTACAATTTAAGGCAATATTTATCGCCATACAACTGGGCCCAGTGAAATTTAACTTTGAAGACTACACTGCACATGTAGAGTCCCTGTTGAGCAACCAGGAAACCTTTCTCAATGGTGACAGCTGAATTGTGTCTAGATCCAAAAAAGTGACTTATAGGAACAACATCAAGTACTTACATCAAATATCTCAAATCCAGCAATGTCCAGCACTCCAATGAAGTACTGGCGAGGCTGTTTGGTGTCCAGGGATTGGTTGATTCTCACAACCATCCAAAGGAACATCTTCTCATACACTGATTTGGAAAGAGCGCCAATAGCATAGTACACCTGTCCGATAGAGATAATAGTTCAATATTACAGAAAACGTATGCTTAACAGTTAATGATATCATGAAGTAGTCTCCACCTGCTGGACACTCTGTCCCTTGGTGACCCACTCATTTCCTACTTTGACTCTTGGGTGGCACAGAGCCTTGATGAGATCAGCAGAGTTCAGGCCCATCAGATATGCTGATTTATCAGCATCTGTCATCAATAAAATAAGATGGTTGATGGTAATGAATGTTCTATTAACCAATAACTGTATGCATTATGTCAGCATTTTGTCCCAATACTGACCCTCAGTCCCATCAGCCTCGGCCTGTTCCTCTCTTTGCTTCTGTTTGAACTTCATGTTGCCGTAGTGCATGATGGCACCAATCAGCTTGTAGATGCTGTTCTTCTCCTCTTGGGTGAAGCCCAACACATCGAACGCTTCCTACAGCAAATGTAATTAATTTAACATGATAAATCCCTCACATTCTTCTTTCTTGAATTTTCAGTAAAAAATTAATCTTTAGAAGGTAAGATAAAAATGTATTAATGGTAATTTGTAGCTATTTCAGAAAACACACGTCAGTGGCCATCAGCTCGTCAGCATCAACAATAGAGGCCACTTGTGTCTCTCCTTGAGAGATGAAGGCGTAATCATAAGGGTTTGCTGTGATCAGCAGCATCTCTGAGAGAAAGGAAACAGAGCACTTAGACATGTTGAAATGCATTTTTTTTTTTAAATTATAGTTTGTTTGTAACATTTTTGCCCACCTAAAAGTTCTGGTTTCTTCTGAGACAGGATCTGGTAGAAGATGTGGTAGTCTCTCTCAGCCTTGAGCTGGAAAGTCACACGAGACTTCTCCAAAAGATCTGTTCATAGATTCCACAAAATAAGCATTGTATCTAAATGTGCACATTCCATTGACTTATTTTGTTTTTATATACAGCTAATGATAAATGCTATAAACTATTTAAAAAATGAAATTATAATAATAATTATTAAATACCTGGATTGCATTGTTGCCGATGCATTTTTGCAATTTGAAAGATCAAAATTCCATTAATAAAAATATGAATTGGCTTTCAGCTAACCCTTACTGATAACTTACTGCATTACTTACTGCATTTGTTTTCACAAATAAATACGTTCCCAGATTTAACTCACTTCTGGGTACATATTTGTCACAAAATATACTAATCCCTGAAGTAGGTACACGCACACACTGAATATGTGTCTTAAAAGACAAACTAGTAAATAATCAAAGATCTTTCTTACAAGTCTCAATGTCCGCAGATGCTAGTTTGCCACTGGCAGCAAAATGGATTCGGATAAACTTGCCCTGTTTGAAAGAGGATATTGTCTTTAAATGCTGTACAAAATCTACAAAATGATCATTATTTGTAACTTAAATCAGTGTCCACTCACAAAGCGAGAAGAATTGTCGTTCCTGATGGTCTTGGCATTCCCAAAGGCCTCAAGAGCAGGATTACACTGGATGATTTGATCCTCCAGAGTACCCTAGATTTAGAAAACACAATTTTAGACAATTGTAAATGGCAATCAAAGATAATGGCAGTTTAATTCAGATCTCCTCCGTTTACCTTCTTTTCATTGGTTTCCTTCTTTGAAGGACTAGCAGCAATGCTGGCAAAATACTGAATGACTCTCTTTGTGTTCACAGTCTTTCCAGCACCAGATTCTCCACTGTCAACACAAAGCAGTGGCAGAACATACATACATATATAGTCTTATCAACCTTGAGACTTTGCAGCCAATTAAAAAGCAAATATTCTTACGTGATTAGAATTGACTGGTTTTCTCTGTCTGTAAAATAAAAACAATGTTTTGTTAGAAAATGGATCTCATGGATATTGGTTACTTATTTGTCCAGCAAGGTAATATAAATGCAGTATATTTGGAAACAATTTGTACAATTACTGTAAACTATTTCGAATATGCTCAGTAAACACACCTGACAGCATGTACTGATATCCATTGTCAGAGATGGAGAAGATGTGTGGAGGAGCTTCACTCCTTTTCTTTCCTCTATAGGCAACAACGACTTCCTGGTTGTACACTGGCAGCCACTTGTAGGGGTTCACAGTGACACAGAAGAGCCCAGAGTAGGTCTGTAAGAGATTCACAGAAGGTTTAGATCTGCTCATTCAAGATAAAGAACGTGTGAGTGTTTTAAGACTCGACTCACGTAGATCATCCAGGCTGCGTAACGCTCTTTGAGGTTAAACAGCACAGCGGGCTCGTGCAGGAAGGTGAACATCGCCATGTCCTCAATTTTATCAAACTTTGGCGGGTTCTGGGGGTGAACATCAGCCTCCTTCACAGTTACTGTCTGTGGGGACATGAGATTTTTGACACATTCAGAATCTATGCATATTCATTTATGTGCACCATGTATTCGTCTGTTTATTTAGTAGATTATCCAAAGTAACTTACAACTGAGAATAATAGTCATATCATTAGAATGCATTTAGATGGTGAGGAAATAAAAAAAACTCAGACAATGATGTATTTAAATCAAAATTTTAAAATACATAATTTCAGAAAATGTGACATTATTTTTATATAAAATCTGCATTATTATCATTTATTATTTTCTATTTGTAATTATCCCACTACATAAATTATTCCAAACGCAATCAGCCCTTATTTTAAACTTAACACTGCGAGTTCAAATCTAGTCTCTCATTTAGCAAAATGAATTAAACGACTAAGTTACAGCAATAGTTAAGAACCATCTGATTAATCACAATGCCACTGCTTACACTTATTAAAACTTACCGTTCCCTTTGAAGTCTCACAGGTGACTTTATCACCATCTCGACTGATAACAGTTGCCTTGAGATACTCCTCTTCAGCATCAGGAACAAAGCATTCTTTCTTCATGTCGAAGGCCCGCGTTTGGGCCTCCAGGCGCTCCTTGTCTGATTTCCTGAGGAACGAAGCAGCGGCTCCAAACTCCGCCATCTGAGCATCCCCCATTTTTCACCCTTCTGTTGGATTTCACAAACTTTATTTGACACAATATTAATGTATAAAGTGACATGACTAGTACACATTCGGTTTTCAAATTATTTGAAGTGAATGAACAGGACCCTGTTAAGTAAGATTAAAATGGACTCACCTTTGCTGTTCTGTTTTTCAGAGACTAATGGTTCAAAGCTCTAGTTCCACACAAAAGAAAGTTATTCAACAATGTCTCCTTTCTTTCACAAAGTCAAGTGATACTACAATTAGTAAATAACTCTTTGATTTCTAAGTTAATTTCTAATATGTGTATAAATCAATGTGCCTTCCAACTTACCGCACAAAAAGAGAGATAACGATGACACAATTGAAAACATGTCGTCTCCTTTTATAATGCAATTGTTACTCTAAATATGGTTGTTGGCATCACACAAAGCTTCCAGCTCGCTCAGTTTGGTCTGAAAGGACGGGTTGGGTATGCTGGGTAGAGGTGGGGGCAGTTTATTGGGGTATGGAATATCTTTCCTGTCATGCTCAGATGAGTTATAATGGTTATTAAGTTATCAAAAATAGATGTTAGAAACATATTGAAATATCAAAATAAATCAGAAATGATTTTACTGTATGCCTGAAACACATTAAATAATTGAATAAGATAGAAAAGCAGTGTAGTAAGTCTGCAACAAATTAAATTAAAAATAAAACATAACACCTTACTCTTTCAAATACTGATCACTACAACATCAGAGTTTGAGTTTAACAATGATTCTGTAAAACAGTATTGGTAACTCAGTAAATAATTGTTGTGAAATATCCATAACATGCAATAAAAGCATATTCTGTGTACTGTTATTGAAACCTTTATCAGATTACAAAATATAAGTAAATGTCCAGGACCAAGGATAAAATGTGTCTTCCAAAAGGTTCTGTCTCTTGTATAGAGGTTCATCACGGATGCTGTTCCTGTGGTTTCCACTAGAGGCCTCACCTGATTAACACTTATTGAATGAGCCTGGACAAGGTCAGTGTCTTGCTGGTGTGAATATTTCAGTTTGTCCTGTATCAGTAATGGAGCATTTGTCTTCTTCCCTGTACACTTGAGCATAGAGACATTCCTGTGACATTCCTATTGAGTGCCTCTTCTTGATTGAGAGGAACAGCTTGCATGTCATCCATTAATGGAGAGCGAGTGAACTTTCTGAACTTTTCTGCTCACTGCTCCTATATTTATATATGTATAAACAATAGATCTTTATACAACAGATCTTGAAAACACCGGATACTGATCAAATTGCAGAGCAGACTGACAGTCTAACACCATTGTAACCTCAAGACCTTGCAAGCTGATAAATTAGGGTCAAGACATTCAGGCTAACAAGGAGGAACAAGAAGTGTGTGATGAGTGCTAATATCTTGTCACTTCACACATGCTGCCATAGAGTGTAATTAATATGAAGGGTGTTTATTATATAACCCACTGAAGGCACCTCCTAAGATATGAGATTATTTAAGGGTTTATAAATGGTTGTTCAATTTTTAAGGCTACTGGAAATGCAAAGACTAAAAAAAATATTGGTTTTGGAAATTACCTAAAAAATATGTTGTGTATTGAATCTAAAATTACAATTCTTAGAATAAAGCATGTAATGTGGTTTATATTCATAAATTGGACTTGACCTTTGGACAATGAACTAAACCTGTTAGTGCCAATCAAACAACAAAAGGCATACCTTTACCTCTGCTTCTGTGACATTTATTATTTTCTTTCCGTTTGCCCTTGAGTATAAAGATAACGGTGTGAAATTCTTCGGAGTGAAGCAGGTGCTGTTTTTGTAAAGGGCTCCATGCACATAAAAAAGAGCATCTAGTTATAGACGCTGGCACACTTGTTGGCTGTAGTTACATGCCCAACAGAGGGAGAACAATGGAGTGCTGGTCAGGAGATGGATTTTATTATTAGCTTTCTTTTATAAAGATTAAACAGCTTTAAAATGTTAGGATTTTTTCCTTTATCTTTTTGTTACATCCTATAGGAAATGTCTGTAAATTAGCAATTATGGTAATATAGATTTTTATCAATAAATTGTCCACATATTCAGTCTCCATTTTTAATTAATATATAGAATTATAGACCATTTGTCCTCAAATCAAATAAGAAGGCAAAGTTAAAGACTTTGCAGATGACCCGTTATGTTTCCACCATTACAGTAAAAACTGTCAGCAAGAAATTCAGCTGTTTAGGCTTTTTATAATATAAATCCTATGGTATCATTTAAAGGGGAAGCATAGTTGGTTTCTCTCCATTCTCAGCTGTTCAGGGTTGACTCCACCTTCAATCCTCTGTCCATCACCTTGAATTACATCTACAATTTCCAGCACACATACACAGTTATTTTTCCCTAAATTACCTACATTGGTAAAGTTTTAAAAAAGTGTTGAAGTTTTTCAGATGCAAGGAACCTCAGAGCTCCTCTGTTTAAGTCAAGTCAAGTCAAGTGTATTTATATAGCGCTTTTCACAATATAAATTGCATCAAAGCAGCTTCACAATATCAATCAAATAACATAATGTTTGTTTCTTAGTGAAAAAACATCCACGTTTGGTAGGGCTGATCAATGGTATTAATGCTTGGCTAATTATTTTGAATATCCCCAACTGAACAAGCCAAAGGCAACAGTGGCAAGGAACCGAAAAACTCCATCAAGTGACCTACTGGTGTCCTAAAACTCCATCAGGTGACCTAATGGAGAAAAAAAAACCTTGGGAGAACCCAGGCTCAGTCGGGGGCCAGTTCTCCTCTGGCGTTTATGAACTAGAGGCCGGATTTACAGTAACTGTAAATTTGATACAGAATTTTGTTTTATTTTATCACTTCGGGGTGGGTACGCGAACCGGAATCACAACATTTTATCTGTAGAGTGGGAAAGGGATCCTCCATAGGGAGAGGCTAGTTGGCACTTCAGCACTGCGTTGTCATCGGGTCCAGGCAAAGCTCCTAGTCAGATCTGGATACGGCCTGGATCCGGTCGGCTGCGGGAAAACCTCGGGATAAACAAAGACACTAAAATTAGCGTAGATGCCATTCTTCTTATGATGATGTAACGAGTACATCAGGATTTAAGGGAAGTGTTCCCAGTTCCGGCTGACCTAATCTATGCAGCCTAATATTGAATTATAGAAGTCTATAATATATTATGTGTATGCTAGGTCAAAGAGATGTGTTTTTAGTCTAGCTTTGAACTGACAGAGTGTGTCTGCTTCCCGGACAATGGTAGGAAGACTGTTCCAAAGTTTTGGTGCTAAATAGGAAAAGGATCTACCGCCAGCAGTCGATTTTGAAATTCTAGGTATTATCAACTGGCCGAATTTTGAGATCGCAATAGACGTGAAGGACTATAATGTGTTAAGAGCTCGCTCAAGTACTGCGGAGCTAAACCATTTAGTGCTTTGTAAGTAATCAACAATATTTTAAAATTTATACGATGTTTAATAGGCAGCCAATGCAGTGTTGACAGAACCGGGCTAATATGGTCATATTTCCTGGTTCTAGTAAGAACTCGAGCGGCTGCGTTTTGGACCAGCTGTAGTTTATTTATTAAGCGTGCAGGGCAACCACCCAGAAGAGCATTACAATAATCTAGTCTTGTTGTCATGAAAGCATGAACTAATTGTTCCGCATTTGTTAATGAGAGCATATGTCGTAATTTAGATATATTTTTAAGATGGAAAAATGCGGTTTTACAGATACTAGACACATGACTTTCAAATGAAAGATTGCTATCAAAGAGCACACCCAGGTTCCTAACCGACGACGAAGACTTAACAGAGCAGCCATCAAGGGTTAGACAGTATTCTAGGTTATTACGTGTGGAAGTTTTTTGTCCAATAATTAGAATCTCTGTTTTTTCAGAGTTTAGTAGTAGGAAATTACTAGTCATCCAATTTTTTATATCAGCTATGCATTCCGTTAATTTTGTGAATTGGTAAGTTTCGTTAGGTTTTGAAGAAATATACAGCTGAGTATCATCGGCATAACAATGAAAGCTAATTCCATGTTTCCTAATGATATGTCCTAATGGTAGCATGTACAGAGTGAACAGCAGCGGTCCTAGTACTGAGCCTTGTGGTACGCCATACTGAACTTGTGATCGATAAGACATCTCTTCATTTACTGCTACAAACTGATAACGGTCAGATAAGTATGATTTAAACCATGCTAGTGCAATTCCACTAATGCCAACATAGTTTTCCAGTCTATTTAAAAGAATGTTGTGGTCAATTGTGTCAAATGCAGCACTAAGATCAAGTAACACTAATAGAGAGATACAACCACGATCGGATGATAAAAGTAAATCATTTGTAACTCTAATGAGAGCTGTCTCAGTACTATGGTGCGGTCTAAATCCGGACTGAAAATCCTCGCAGATATCATTTCTTTCAAGAAAGGAACACAGTTGTGAGGATACTGCTTTTTCTAATATCTTTGACAGAAAAGGCAGATTTGAGATCGGCCTGTAATTGACTAATTCTGAAGGATCAAGTTGCGGTTTTTTAACAAGCGGTTTTATCATAGCCAGCTTAAAGGTTTTTGGTACATATCCTAGAGACAAAGACGAATTAATGATATTAAGAAGAGGATCTATGATCTGTGGAAGCATCTCTTTCAGTAGCTTAGTCGGTATAGGGTCTAACATACAAGTTGTCGATTTAGATGAATTAACGAGTTTGCAGAAATCTTCCTCTCCTATAGCAACAAATGAAAACAATTTTTCCTCAGGGAGACTACAATGCACTCCCTGATGCGATACTGTAGTAGACGGTTGCATAGTTATAATTTTGTCCCTGATATTATCAATCTTATAAGTGAAGAAGTTCATAAAGTCATTACTGCTGTGTTGCTTGGAAACTTCTGTGCTTAAAGCTTTCTTTTTCGTTAGTTTAGCCACTGTTTCAAATAAATACCTAGGATTATGTTTATTTTCTTCTAATAGGGTTGAAAAATAAGCAGATCTAGCAGCTTTTAAAGCCTCTCTGTAAGCAATCGAGCTCTCTTTCCATGAAATCCGAAATACCTCTAGTTTTGTTTTCTTCCAGTTGCGCTCCATTTTTCTGGCTGCTCTCTTAAGGGCTTGAGTGTGCTCGTTGTACCACGGCGTTGGACTATTTTCTTTAATCTTCTTTAAGCGCAACGGAGCAACTGCATCTAAAGTGCTGGAAAAGAGAGAGTTAAAAGTTTCTGTTGCAATATCGAGTTCTTCTAAGCTATCCGGGATGCTGAGATGATGAAACTGATTAGGAAGATTATTGATAAAGCAATCTTTAGTGGCAGAAGTTATAGGTCTAACATATTTATAACACGGAGTCGGCTTTGCAGCCTTGGCTAAATGTAATTTACATGAGACTAGATAATGGTCTGAGATGTCATCGCTCTGCTGCAGAATTTCAACGGCATCAACATCTATTCCATGTGATAATATTAGATCTAGAGTATGATTACGACAATGAGTGGGTCCTGACACGTGTTGTCTAACTCCAATTGAGTTTACAATGTCTTTAAGTGCCAATCCCAATGCATCTTTTTCATTATCTACATGTATATTAAAATCACCAACAATTAGTACTTTATCGTTAGCCAATACTAATTCTGATAGAAAGTCCGCAAATTCTTTGATAAAATCTTTATGGTGCCCTGGTGGCCTGTATACAGTAGCCAGCAGAAATCTCAAACGTGATTTATCGTTTACACTATATATTTTTACATTAAGCACCAACACTTCAAAAGAAGTATATTTAAAAATAGATTTCTTAGTGGTTTTGAAAATATTACTATAAATTACAGCAACACCTCCCCCTTTGCGTTTTAGACGAGGTTCATGTTTATAACAGTAATCTTGTGGGGTTGACTCATTTAAAGTAATGTAATCGTTTGGTTTTAGCCAGGTTTCTGTCAAACACAGCACATCTAGATTATAACTTGAAATCATATCATTAACTATGAGCGATTTTGAAGTAAGGGATCGAATATTCAGCAACCCAAGCTTTATCATTTGTTCATCTGTATTATATCTGTTTTTTATTTGTTGAACATCAATTAAATTTTTTACCTGACGTTTTTTGGATTTCCAAATTCGGGGAACAGACACAGTCTCTATATGATGATATCTAGGTGAAAGAGGCTCTATGTGATGGGATTTATCTGACCTTGGTGACGCGAGGCCGCTAGCAGACGGTTGGTTTAGCCAGTCTGTCTGCTTCCTGACCTGAGCCCCAGATTGTCATGTTTTAGCTCTAAGACTATGTGCCATATTACTAGAGAGAAGAGCAGCACCATCCCAGGAGGGATGAACACCATCTCTTTTCAACAGGTCAGGCTTGCCCCAAAAACTTTTCCAATTGTCTATGAATTCTATATTATTCAACGGACACCACTTAGACAACCAACCATTGAGTGAGGCCAATCTGCTAACTATCTCATCACTCCTGCGAACAGGAAGGGGGCCAGAGAAAATTACAGTGCCTGACATCGTACTTGCGAGTTTACACACCTCTTTAATATTAATTTTGGTGATCTCCGACTGGCGGAGTCGAACATCATTAGTGCCGACATGAATAATGATCTTAGAGAATTTACGATTAGCATTAGCCAGCACTTTTAAATTTGCTTTGATGTCAGGCGCTCTGGCTCCCGGCAAACATGTGACTATGGTGGCTGGTGTCTCTATTTTCACGTTCCGTGTGATCGAATCACCAATTACCAGGGCACAATCAACAGAACTCTCAGTGGGTGTTTCACTGAGTGGGGCAAATCGATTTGTTATGGTAATCGGAACGGAAGGGTGGTTTTTTAATCCGCGACTAGAGCGATCTCTCACGGTCACCCATCTGCCCTGCTGCCTGGGCTCTACTTCAGCCGGAACCGAATCATGTACAGAGTTCACTATGCTAGGCGCATCCAAAATAGTATCTAAAGCTCTAGTACTATCCTTACTATCCTCAATTAAAGTTTGGATGCGTGTCTCTAGCTCTGAAATCTTCTCCGTCAGCCTGACTGTCTCCTTGCATTTATCACAAATAAATCCTATATTGCCATCGGAGAAGGCTACACTAAACATATGACATGTGACACAGGTGACAATAACAGGACAAGACATTACTCACCGTTTGTGTTGACTGATTCTTACTTACCTGGGCTTTTATGAACTCAAAGGCGCAGGCGCGCGAGAGAAAATAAATAATAAATAAATGAGCGCGGGTGGCGCGTAAACACGCGTTCTGTGCTAACAATAACGGAAGCTAGCGATGTAAGGTTAATCTGAGATGGTGGGTAAACTATATTTAGTAATATAAACAACTAGGAATGATAGTAAATGATGGTTCAAAACAGAAAGAAATACAAAGCTAATACGAGGCGTAGAGCTTACAGCCTCGACGCAAACAAACTCACAGCAGGCAGGAAGGCAGACAGGAGCAAACCGTTTACCGGTTTGCAAACCGTTTACCGTTTAAGGTAAGAAATGAGTTGCAAATCATCTAAAACATTTGTTTTCATGTTAGATTAATGGTTACTACTTTTGGACTGGGGTCATCACTGGGCATCAGAGCTTCTTAAAAAAAAAACACTGAAAATGTGTCATCACACCCACACATATTATGAGCAAGGAATCTAGCCTGAGAAATTCCAAATGTGGATTGTTGTGTTCTTCCAATTGAAAGGCAAGTTTGTATTTAATTTGGTAATATTTTATTCTATCTTTCATCCAGTGCTTTGAATCATTCAATCTATTAGTAGATATAACAGAACCATACATTTTCAATTAAAAAGTGTAAAAGTTCAGAGGAATTTGTTTTGCCATTTTGAGAAAGAAAAAATGATTTTCTGTTTTGTGATAATGTAAAGCTTCTACTTTTGTTTAAGATGTTGTTAAACATCTAATTTTATGTGCTTGATTTTCAAGCTTTTTCTTCATTATATAATATTCACTCTAAACGTCTTAATAGATCACTGAGTGGCTCCTGTAAAGTGGAATAATTTAATGAATTATGTATTGCAAGTGAATGCAACGACATTGTATTAAAACAATAGCAGAGAAGCAGGGACTTACTTGCACATTCATTTTATTCTACAGAACTACAGATAATTCACTGCCATACTGAACATGTCTGTCAGAATGATCCATGTGTGAGCTTCACTTCATCTTGTCCTTTCTGTGAGAGGAAGAGACATGAAAAAGATATTTGGGTAGAAGGTACTTGCTTTATTTTTTTAAACTGAAAAAAATATGTATTGTTTGTTTCAGTTTAGTATCAGCTTTAAAAAGCTCATTCTGTCTATGCATAGTATCTGGTGAGGCAAGTGTTAGAGATATCTTTGCAAACAAACAAAAAAAGCATTGCACATAATCACCACCTCATACACTGCGTATGCATTAAAGAAACTATTGGTTTTGTCTTTTTTTTTTAATGTCCAATTACGATTTTTTTACCAGCAAATTGGCCAATTCTGATACCGGTTGCAGTTTTTTTTTCTTTAAGTAAATTTAGTGTTTATTTGCTCTATTACAAAATTATTTGCTCATTAACAAAAAATATATATATCTGTAGACATTTGAAATTAGAGGGAACCACTGCATTCACAATCCAAATGCAGCCGCTAGTCTTACTAGATCAAGAAAATATGCTCATATAACACCGATTTTATCATCACTACATAAAGTTCCGTATTAATTATAAGGTATTGCCACTGACTTATAAAGCCCTAAATGGTTTAGCTCCAGTCTATTTAACGGATCTTCTATCGCCCTATAATCCATCGCGCTCTTTAAGATCACTAAATTCGAGGCTTCTGGTCATACCTAGGATATCCAGACTTACCAAAGGAGGGAGAGCATTTTCGCATTTAGCTCCAAAGCTCTGGAATAGCCTTCCTGATATTGTTCGTTGCTTAGTCTCGCTCTCCCAGTTTAAAACTAGACTAAAGACGCATCTATTCAGCCAGGCATTTATATAAATTTTTATCTTATAGTTACTGTAAATACGGCCTCTAGTTCATAAATGCCAGAGGAGAACTGGCCCCCGACTGAGCCTGGGTTCTCCCCAAGTTTTTTTTTCTCCATTGGGTCACCTGATGGAGTTTAGGACACCAGTAGGTCACCTGATGGAGTTTTAGAACACCAGTAGGTCACCTGATGGAGTTTTAGGACACCAGTAGGTCACCTGATGGAGTTTTAGGACACCAGTAGGTCATCTGATGGAGTTTTAGGACACCAGTAGGTCACCTGATGGAGTTTTAGGACAACAGTAGGTCACCTGATGGAGTTTTAGGCCTCCTGTAGGTCACCTGATGGAGTTTAGGACACCAGTAGGTCATCTGATGGAGTTTTAGGACACCAGTAGGTCACCTGATGGAGTTTTAGGACAACAGTAGGTCACCTGATGGAGTTTTAGGCCTCCTGTAGATCACCTGATGGAGTTTTAGGACACCAGTAGGTCACCTGATGGAGTTTTAGGACACCAGTAGGTCACCTGATGGAGTTTAGGACACCAGTAGGTCACCTGATGGAGTTTTAGGCCTCCTGTAGTTCACCTGATGGAGTTTTAGGACACCAGTAGGTCACCTGATGGAGTTTTAGGCCTCCTGTAGGTCACCTGATGGAGTTTTAGGACACCAGTAGGTCACCTGATGGAGTTTTAGAACACCAGTAGGTCACCTGATGGAGTTTAGGACACCAGTAGGTCACCTGATGGAGTTTTAGGACACTAGTAGGTCACCTGATGGAGTTTTAGGACACCAGTAGGTCACCTGATGGAGTTTTAGGACACCAGTAGGTCACCTGATGGAGTTTTAGGAGACCAGTAGGTCCCATGATGGATTTTTATTACACCAGTAGGTCACCTGATGCAGTTTAGGACACCAGTAGGTCACCTGATGGAGTTTAGGACACCAGTAGGTCACTTAATGGAGTTTAGGACACCAGTAGGTCACCTGATTGAGTTTAGGACACCAGTAGGTCACTTGATGGAGTTTAGGACACCAGTAGGTCACCTGATGGAGTTTAGGACACCAGTAGGTCACCTGATGGAGTTTAGGACACCAGTAGGTCACCTGATGGAGTTTAGGACACCAGTAGGTCACTTGATGGAGTTTAGGACACCAGTAGGTCACCTGATGCAGTTTAGGACACCAGTAGGTCACCTGATGGAGTTTAGGACACCAGTAGGTCACTTGATGGAGTTTAGGACACCAGTAGGTCACCTGATGGAGTTTAGGACACCAGTAGGTCACCTGGTGGAGTTTTAGGACACCAGTAGGTCACCTGATGGAGTTTAGGACACCAGTAGGTCACCTGATGGAGTTTAGGACACCAGTAGGTCACCTGGTGGAGTTTTAGGACACCAGAAGGTCACCTGATGGAGTTTAGGACACCAGTAGGTCACCTGATGGAGTTTTAGGACACCAGTAGGTCACCTGATGGAGTTTTAGGACACCAGTAGGTCACTTGATGGAGTTTTTCGGTTCCTTGCCACTGTTGCCTTTGGCTTGCTCAGTTGGGGATATTCAAATTAATTAACCAATCATTAATACCATTGATCAGCCCTACCAAACGTGGATGTTTTTCCACTAAGAAACAAACACTGTTATGTTATTTTGATTGATACTGTGAAGCTGCTTTGATACAATCTATATTGTGAAAAGCGCTATATACATATACTTGACTTGACTTGACAATCCAAACAAAGATGCAATATTTTCTCTGCTGGTGCATCTGTCTTTGTTTGAGACCGGTCTCTGGCCTGTGTTTAATGTCCTGTTTACAGACTTCATAATATTTCCACACAAACTACTTTTTGGGTAAATGATTGCAACACAGTTTGTGTGCAAGTCCATAATAGAGATCAGCCAAACTAAAAACCAGTTCCGATTTACAATTCGACCGGTGCATCTCTAGTTTGATTTTCTGATCACACTAATCTGGTTTGCAGAATCAAAGTTATCCCAATTTTTATTGAGCTCAGGGATGATGAATGTATGTGAGATCAGTTACCTTGGATCCTGTATCACGGCTCTTGGCTCTCAGCTTGTTGACCTGAGATTCAGCAATATCAGCCCTCTCCTCTGCCTCGTCCAGCTCATGCTGAATCTTACGGAACTTGCCCAGATTTTCATTGGCCTGTTCCTCCTAAATAACATATTGTGGTCAGTTAGGGATAGGGCATGTTTGTATTCCCAAAAAACGGATGTCATATTTTGTAAATTTAACGAAATTATATTCTGGAATCTTGTACCCTGGCCTCCAGTTTCTGGACCTGCTTCTTGCCACCCTTCATGGCGATCTGCTCAGCCTCATCCAGACGGTGCTGCAGGTCCTTGATGGTCTGCTCCATGTTCTTCTTCATGCGCTCCAGATGAGCACTGGTGTCCTGCTCCTTCTTCAGCTCCTCTGCCATCATTGCAGCATCAGTGATGGCCTTCTTGGCTTCTGGGCTTCTGATGCCTGTCTGTTAGCCTGGCTGAGCTGAATCTCCGTCTAATTGAGGTCTCCCTCCAATGGTGGACTTCTGATAGAGGCCAACAACAGTCTCATTGAGAGGATCCTTGTTCTTTACCAGCCAGTTATTGATGTTGTAGTCCACAGTGCCAGCGTAGTGAACCAGGGAGAAATGGGCCTCTGGCTTACCCTTGACAATCCTGGGCTTCTGGAAGTTGTTTGATTTCCCCAAATGGTTGTCATAAAGCTTAGCTTTAAATGTTGCATCACTGGCTTTGGGGAACATGCACTCCTCTTCAAGGATGGACATGATACCCATTGGGTAGCAAACAATAGATTGAAGGGTTTCAAATTAGCTGAGCAGTATTGATCAGGAGATGTAGGCGTAATCGTAAGGATTTGCTGTAATCAGCAGCATCTCTGAGAGGATAAAAAGATGTTTAAAAATAAATAAATACAAGAGCAATGTTATGCCTCATCACTTCTGATTTTGCTTACCCAGAGGTTCTGGTTTCTTCTGAGATAGGATCTGGTAGAAGATGTGATAGTCTCTCTCAGCCTTGAGCTGATACGTGACACGGGATTTCTGAAGAGTGAAGATCTATTTGTAGAAATGTAGTTAAGCTTTTACATGCAGTTCATTCATGTTTAAGAATGAGAAAATTTAGAAAGGATTTATCAAAGATTTTTCTTACAAGTCTCAATGTCAGCAGAAGCTAGCTTTTCACTGGCAGCAACGTGAATGCGGATGAACTTGCCCTGTTTAAAAACAACAGCTATCAATGTAATATCGTTTGGGTAAATACAAATAAAAAAACAGCATATTTTGAAACTGAAGGCAAATAAAGCTCATAAAGCGAGATGAGTTGTCATTCCTGATGGTCTTGGCATTCCCGAAAGCCTCCACAGCAGATTACACTGGATGATTTGATCCTCCTGAATACCCTAGAAAAACAGACATATAGACAGTAAAAAAACACCAGAGGATTTTTTGTTTTAGCTGGTTGTTATAGTAAAATTTATGTTAGAATTGTACCCTTAAAGCATTAACTGACTAATTCATGTAATTTGTTACTTTATACCCCTTATCAATGCATAGGTCTCTGAGGTTAAATCGTTGTAACATGGATCTGATACAGATTCTCCACTGTCAACACAAAGCAGGCTTAGAAATCTATGAAGAATTTGTAAAAAATAAAAAACAAAGTCAAACCCCAGGATGTAACTAAAACACAGAAAATCTTACATGATAAGAATAGGCTCGTTTTCGCCATCTGTAAAAAATACTTGTACATAATTATGAGTGTAATAGTAAATTAACATGAAATAATTTCCACTAGTTATTGACACTTGCCTGTGCTGTTATTTTAAAGGCATGGTTGTATAAAAATATTTAAAGAATTGTCAAGTGCACGCACCTGACAGCATGTACTGGTAGGCATTGTCTGAGATGGAGAAGATGTGTGGAGGAGCTTCACTCCTTTTCTTTCCTCTATAGGCAACAACTACTTCCTGGTTGTACACTGGCAGCCACTTGTAGGGGTTCACAGTGACACAGAAGAGCCCAGAGTAGGTCTGTAAGAGATTCACAGAAGGTTTAGATCTGCTCATTCAAGATAAAGAACGTGTGAGTGTTTTAAGACTCGACTCACGTAGATCATCCAGGCTGCGTAACGCTCTTTGAGGTTAAACAGCACAGCGGGCTCGTGCAGGAAGGTGAACATCGCCATGTCCTCAATTTTATCAAACTTTGGCGGGTTCTGGGGGTGAACATCAGCCTCCTTCACAGATACTGTCTGTGGGAACATGAGATTTGAGGGTCAAAATGTCTGCTTATTTTGTCCATGGATCAAATTTCATCCTTCAATTCATTCATTATATGTAGACATAGATCAATAGAGGTGATAGACAAAGTTTTTTTAATTGTATTTGATTCCTAACTATAATTATCCATGCCTTATTTTAAACATAACTCTGAGAACAATACAACAGGTATTTTAATGTAGAGAAATGTCATCATCAGGCAATTGCACTTTGTGAATTATTTAAAATCCCCAATTAATCATAACGCCAACACGAAACATGAACTTACCATTCCCTCTGAAGTCTCACAGTTGACTTTATCACCATCTCGACTGATAACAGATGCCTTGAGATACTCCTCTTCAGCATCAGCATTGGTGGTGACTGAGGAGATTTTTATATTGTACGAGGTCCTCTAAATATGGTTGCAGGAATTTTCTGAAGCATGTCAGTGTCTGCGTTTGGTTAGGATGCATATGGGCTGGGTGTCTGCTAGAGGTGTATGTTTAAATTCAATAGGGTATAGTTCATGCCGGTAAGGATAGATGTACTTTCATTCAACTTATGCTTCTAAATTAGTCAAAAATGCAATTTATCGTATGTAAGGTAAGGGAATTCAGGAGAAATATTAAGATGGCACAACTGGTGAAATGCAAAGGAAACTGGATAGTTGCTGAAATCACAATCCTGCTGCATTTTACCATTGTGTTAACCAATCCCAATCATAACGATTTTTATTTTACTTTATATTGTCTGATAACTGAAAAAAAGAGAATGTTTTTTACATCGGTTAACAGCTGTTGGCTCAAAGAAAACATCTCATTGCTTGCACCAACTGATCTGTACCTTGCTCAAGGACAAGCTAAGTGTCATTTCACTCGGTCCATCATAGATGCTTTATATCCATTCGAGCAGCCACAACTGAATCCGTAAGGGCTAAGGTCAGTTTACAGTTGGTGTGATTGCTTCACTCAGGCCTTCATCGCTGACACGCCATTGTTCCTTTGCCTTCACACTTGAGGACAAAGATAACCTGTGAAATTCTTGCTGGGTGCTCCTAAATTATTGAGAAGAACAGCTTGTGTGATCTCTGCAACCAATATCTATTTATGTATTTCTCCAGCAGGCCGATCTCTCTGCCTGTGCAAATTAATGTACACGCAACCTGTCCTCAATGTTCATCACAGGAACTGTGTGTAATTTATCCAGTTTCACAGACAATTTTTACTTTCTTTTTTTTATATCAGTAGCAACCCAAAGCCCAGGTTATCTAGAACATAGGTCATTCAACTAGACAACATTTTCAGACTGAATTTTTCGACGTGTTCGGCTGCACAGTGTTGTCCGCTGAGTTCAGAAACGAAGGCCTAAAAGTGTAAAGCCTCTACAATAAGTTAATCTTCAGTCACATTTCACAATACAGTGTCCATTGTAAAAACATATAACACCTCTTAGTTGCTTCTATAGTTTTGAATTTAAATGAACAGTTCACTAAAAAAAGTTAACTTACCCTTATCTCGCTCCAAGACCTGTATGCATTTCATCCTGTGGTAAACAAAAGAGAATGCTGTATTTAGAAGAATACCGGCGTACAAACAGTATTGGACCTCATAGACTTTAATTTAATTAAAAACACATACAAATATGTTAAACAAAATACGTTGCTTCATGCTACTAGATCTTTTTTTAACCTAAAATACTAAACTGTATCATCAACCCTTTGTAGAAATGTATGTAACAGCTACGTGCACAATGCTCCATGAACTTCATGCAACGATGCATATGGAGGTCAGGGTGTCTGACTGTCAGTCATCCTCTCACCATTTACAACATTGTTTCCTTCCCATTGTCCTTGAGTACAAAGAACCCTGTGAAATTCCTACTGAGTCTCTGACGAAATTGAAGCAACTGATGACGGACATTGAGAACACATAAAGCAGATGCCCCAATTGTAAAGGTCTCCAAGCGCATGAATAAATGTCAAATGTTGGCACCCTTGCGAGCCGTATGCATACTACTTATGTTACATGGCCAATTGAGCCAAAACGATGCTGGTCACAAGATAAGTGCTTATTATTACCCAACGTTCGACCCCGTATTGAGTTAAAAGACATGTAGAAAGAGAAAAAACAGGCATTGTTGTTTTCTTGGCATAAACATTTGTTCTTTTAGAATAATAATTTAAAATATCAAAGTTCTATATCCAAATAACAAAAAAAAAAAAATCCTGTTGTTTATATACAATGTTCATCTGTTATTCTCGTTATGCACCTGTTGCTGGGTGTCTGAAGGGGTCAACTGTTAAGACCATTTGTTAACTAACCAAAAGGGTGAAAGTTTAAGATACTGCTACATTTCATTTAAATCATGAGGGGCTTTTCATGTCAAGCCAGCAGTTATTATCTCCTAACTTATGGCAATATATCTTAAAATATCTCAAGCACATTCTACTGTGGTTTAAGGTTGGTTATGGTTGGTTGCTCTGTGAACGTTTGAGAAGCTCCTCCCTATATTCAGCTGTTAGACTCCACCTCTGGCACTGGCCTGTTCTTCACATTCACAATACTAGGTTTTACCAGTGTACACGGTTCTCTTTATGCATTCAGCTTTCAGCCTTGCAAGCAGCGAATCTTCAGCAAATTTCCATTGTTTAATTTAGCAGTTTTTATTTGGAACTGTTGAATACATTAATCTTTTATTTTGTTTTGCAGGTCTCAAGTCTCATGCACTCGAGAGGAACGAGGACATTTGATGCAGGTGAGACAGCTGAAATAAAGAAATTCTGTAGTAATATCATATCAAACATTTAGTTTTAATCTTGAACATTGGCTGTAGATGCTCTGTAGATGTTAGCCTGTAAATCTACAAATCACCCATCATCTATGTAACTCATGTTGCTTCAAATTGCATATTCCCATTGAAAATTAATCTGTTCACTGAAAAACACACTGGGCAAATTTGCAAATATAAACACATTTATGTGTTTCTGTACTTGTAAAAAGTGCCTGCCAAACATCAAATAACTGTTTAAATAATTGTTTTCAAATATGACAAAGACCACAAGAAAAGTTTCATTTGCAATCTTTATTCTACTGAACTACAGGTAATGAAGTCAAGAAGCACAGAGTCAAACCAAACAAGCCTTTCAGAAAGATGCAAGAAAGAGCTTCACTCTTCATCGTGCCCTTTCTGTGAGAGGAAAAGAAAAGTGTTTGAAAGGTATATTTGTTATTTGATTTTAGTTTTGATGCAATACATCAAATTTTAGACTCAGTCAAAGAGAAAGTGATAAGCAAACGCTTTAGGTCATTCTCTTTTAACTTATTTTACAGTTTATCTGGTATCACTGAAGGGTAAAGGCTTTAGAAACTCAAAATGGTTCAAAATGGTTAGAAACTCAAAATGGTACAATATGGTCTCAAACCCTTTCACCATTGAAAGTAAGACATTACCCATTGTTTCATTGAGCCTTCTTAAACTCTGTGATAATAAGCAGATAAAATACTGGGTTAAACTGAGTTAACTTACCTTGGATCCTGTATCACGGCTCTTGGCTCTCAGCTTGTTGACCTGAGATTCAGCAATATCAGCCCTCTCCTCTGCCTCGTCCAGCTCATGCTGTATCTTACGAAACTTGCCCAGATTTGCATTGGCCTGTTCCTCCTGATTAAATCAAAATGTTGTTGGCATATACAATATACAAAACAGTATATATACAGTACAGGAATGTACAGGCAATAAACTTACAGCCTCTTCAGCAGATCTCTTGTAGGATTTGACCTTCAGCTGGAGTTTGTCCACCAGGTCTTGAAGACGAGCCAGATTCTTACGGTCTTCCTCGGTCTGTTAATAGACTTTTGATTATTTTTGGTCTGGGTGGTTTGAAGATGGTAATATTGGGGGATGTATTGAACAGAGAAATAACCTGGTAGGTGAGCTCCTTGATGCGTCTCTCATATTTACGGATCCCTTTCACAGACTCGCTCGCCTTTCTCTGTTCAAGCTCCACCTCATTTTCCAAATCCCTCACCTACACAAACCAAAAATTATTTCAAATTGATAAGTTCTCTAGAAAATCATTGATCTCTGAATCTGAGTAACTAATTTTAAATAGAAAATGCATTATTTAGAACTGAGTTTCAGAAACTTACTCTGGCCTCCAGTTTCTGGACCTGCTTCTTGCCACCCTTCATGGCGATCTGCTCAGCCTCATCCAGACGGTGCTGCAGGTCCTTGATGGTCTGCTCCATGTTCTTCTTCATGCGCTCCAGATGAGCACTGGTGTCCTGCTCCTTCTTCAGCTCCTCTGCCATCATGGCAGCATCAGTGATGGCCTTCTTGGCTTTTTCCTCAGCATTCCTGCACTCCTGCACTGCCTCCTCAACCTCAGTCTGAAGCTGAGTATTATCCCCCTCCAGCTTCTTCTTCTGATTCAGCAGGCTGGTGTTCTGAACATGGACAATTTTGACATTCATGTTGTCTTCTGATGATATTGTGTACTAAGAGAGGGTTTAAAGTTTTTTTTTAATCTAATGCATATGTGTCACACCTGAGAATGCAGGAGCTGAACTCTCTCACTGACATCCAGCAGTTCCTGCTCAGCCAGTTTCCTTCCTCTCTCGGTTTGTTCCACCATGGATCTCAGCTCATCCAGTTCAGCCTGCAGCAGATTGTTGCGTCTCTCCACAATGGCGATGTTCTCTTTGAGATCATCATTACTACGAAGAGCGTCATCTAGTTGCATTTGGGCATCCTGTAAAATACAAGTTTTACAAATGAAAAGACTGAATAACTGTTCACCTAATCATATTAACAACTTGATTTGAAGATTCGTCATACTTTGAGATGTCCATGAAGACCCTTGAGTTGCTTCTGGGCTTCTGATGCCTGTCTGTTAGCCTGGCTGAGCTGAATCTCCATCTCATTGAGGTCTCCCTCCATCTTCTTCTTCAGTCTGAGAGCTTCATTCCTGCTGCGAATCTCTGATTCCAGTGAGCTCTGCAGGGTATCCACCATTCTCTGCTGGTTCCTCTTGGTCTGCTCCATCTCTTCATCTTTCTCAGCCAGCTTACGTTCAATGTCAGCTTTGACCTGATTGAACTCCAGCTGAGCTCTAAGAATCTTTCCTTCTTCATGCTCAAGGGAGCCCTAACAGATCAATTAATATAGTTATTTAAAAATATGTTCACTTCTATTAACATACCCTTATTTTAGTCTTTTGAATAAATACACAGATAACACAAAAAATATCAACAGTTAGATATTTAGGTATACCTCAGCCTCCTCCAAAGCAGTTTGAATTTCAGCTTTTTCCTGCTCCAACTGCTTACGAATTTTCTCTAGCTCGTGAATGTTCTTTCCACTCTCGCCAATTTGTTCAGTGAGATCAGCAATCTCCTCTGTTTATTAGGCAAGGTAATAATGGTTAATACAAGTTAAGATGTTTGTGATATTGATTTGAAGGAAAATATAAAAAAGGTGTGCACATCCAAAACCCAAATTGGGCTCAAGTGTGGGAGAAAAAGACCACAATAAATGAACAAAGGGTGTTGTGCCTGATGATTAATAAATCTTTGGAGCTGTAATTTCAGTGTGCAAACAATTATTTTCTTTGTTTATTTAAAGTTTATGAAATGTATGTGAATGCCTTTATGTGAATTTCTTGATTAATAAATCAAGGGCACCTTGGAGGTTCTTGTTTTCTCTCTTCATAGTTTCCAAATGATCCAGAGACTCCTCATAAGAGTTCTTCAGTTTGAATAGTTCAGTACTCAGAGATCTGGCTTCCTTCTGGGAGCTTTCCAACTCACTCTGAGACTCCTCATATTTCTGCTTCCATTCAGCTAGGACCTGTTGATAGAATATGACGTTGATTAGTTATGATCTTGGTTACCAACTTAAATGAACACAAAGATTATTTATCTGTAAGGGTTTTATGCACTCACCTTGTCAAAGTTTCTTTGCTTCTTGTCCAGAGCAGCAGCAGCAGCATTGGATCTCTCCACATCCACCATGAGATCTTCAATCTCATTCTGCAGTCTGTGCTTGGTCTTCTCCAGAGAGGAGCATTTAGCATTGACCGCTTCCACAGCTTCTTCTGCATCTTGCAGACGCTGAGCAAGTTTTTTCCTTCATGAATAAACAGAATTTGTTCCAAAATAACTTAGTGGGGCTTTTACAAATTCTTACAGAACAAAGTCAGATGTTTGTATGGTATGCTACATGGGAAACCCAAATACTTCCTGCTTCTTACTTAGCATCCTCCAGCTCCTCAGTTCTCTGGATGGCATCAGTTTCATACTTGGTTCTCCACTGAGCCACTTCAGAGTTTGCCTTGGACAGACTACGCTGCAGCTCGGCCTTGGCTTCTTGCTCCTCCTCATATTGCTCTCTCAGCAGATCAGCATCATGACGAGCAGACTGAACTGCATGGGCCAGGGCATTCTTAGCCTATGAGGATTAGGAATTTCCTGTTAACAATATACATTGGAATGCAAAGGGCAGTTAGTAATAAATCCTTTAAAATATGAACTATACCTTGATTTCCTCCTCTAATTGTCTCTTGAGGTCCTCAATCTGCTGGGTGTAGGACTGCTTGCCTCTTGTTAGCTGAGAGACCAATGAATCCTTTTCTTCTAGCTGTCTAGAAAGCTCCCCTTTATAGAAGTATAACCATTACATTACAGAAAGCAGTGTGTGATCTTGGGCATTTGTCTAACAATACACAGGATGACGTATTTCCTTATCAGAGTACATACCATTCTCCGTTTGTAGCTTAGCTTTTTGTATTGTGAAGTCATTGATGCTGCGTTGTCCTTCTTCGTATTTTGTTCTGTATTCGGACATCTGGTCCTCAAGGGTCCTGCAGATTTTCTCCAAGTTTGCCTGTATAGATTTGTAAATGTAAATGTAAATGAAAAAAGTTAAAGGCACACAGTGAATGAATGAGCAGTTATAGCATTATTCTTAAAAACACCTGAAGAAGCTGAAGGGTTGAAAGTAATTAAAATTATAATATGGAAACAAGAATTCATCACCTTGGACTTGGCAAGCTGCTCCATGTTGGAGACCACATCGTCCAGTTCCAGTCTGAGTTCACTCTTCTCTTTCTCCAGCTTCTGCTTCACTCTCTGGAGATTGTCAATCTGCTCTCCCAGATCAGCCACACTGTCTGCATGTTTCTTCCTCAGTGTAGCAGCAGTGGCCTCATGTTGCAGAGTGGACTCTTCAAGGTCTCTGCGCAGTTTCTGGAACTCAGCTTCACGTTTCTTGTTCATCTCAATCTGGGCCGCAGTGGCTCCACCAGCCTCCTCCAACCTCTCACTGATGTCCTCCAGTTCTCTGGACAGATCAGCTCTCTGTTTCTCTACTTTAGCACGAGCAGCTCTCTCAGCCTCCAGCTCTTCCTCAAGCTCTTCAATTCGGGCCTGGTAATGTAAGGAAAACCAAAGTTAAAGCTAGAATTCCTAATTGTCTACATTTTTAAGAATCATACATTTTACCTGCAACTCCTTCAGTTTCTTCTGGAGTTGGGCTGCCATTGCCTGCTCATCTTCAATCCTGCTACTGAGCTGGCTGATCTCAAAATCTTTCCTGTGTTGTAGGACATATTTGATTAACACTATTAATAAGGATTCAGATTGTGAGCTGTATTGTTAAATAATTATTTCCCCATCTGGAAAACACACTTTTTAATCCTCTCTTCCATTTGCTGTTTGTCATTTTCCAGGTCCATCACGCTCTCTTGGGTCAACTTTAAGTCTCCCTCGAGCTTCCTCTTTGCCCTCTCCAGATCCATACGAAGCTTCTTTTCCTGTTCCAGGGAACCCTCAAGCTGGAAGGAAAATATTTTGTTCAGCATTGTAAATATCACGTTTTTCATCTACAATAGAAATATTACAAACACTTCTCACATCATCCACTTGTTGCTCCAGCTTGGCTTTGGCTTTGGTGAGTGTGTTGACTTTGTCTTCCTCACTCTGGAGGTCATCCAGCGTTTGCTGATGGGCCTCCTGAAGAGCTTTCTTCTCCTTGGTGAGCTTAGCGATGATCTCGTCCAAAGCTGCCATCTCTTCTGTCAGGTTTTTAACCTGTTAAATTGTATCATTGAATCAAGAGGCTCTTAACGCACCTTTTTTGTACCACTAACTTGCTCAGTGTCGAAAACTGACCTTGTTCTCAGTGGCATGTTTCTCTTTCTCTACTTTGGCCAGAGTGAGCTCAAGATCATCAATGTCCTTCTTGAGCTCAGAACATTCATCCTCAAGCTTTCGTTTCTTTGCAGTCAGCTCAGAATTAATTTCCTCTTCATCCTCCAGTCTCTCAGTCATTTCTTTGACTTTGGCCTCAAGCTGGATCTTATTTTTGATCAGACCCTCACATCTCTCCTCAGCATCACAAAGATTATCTTGCTCCTGTTTGTTTATAAAATACGTTTTGTTTAGTTCAGGTAAATGTAAAATATTACCATTATTAATATTAATTCAATCACAAACTCATAAAAAGCTTGTTAGCTTACAGATTGGACTTGAAGTTGTAAGTCGTTTTTCTCTTGGAGAAGAGAAACCATCTTTTCCTCAAGCTCCTTTCTGCGCGCTTCAGATTTGGCATAAGCCTCCTTCAACTTCAGGAATTCTTCCTTCATGTTGGCCATCTCTTTCTCTGCCTCAGCAGATCTCAGCAGTGGTTTGATCTTGAAGTAGAGCTTCATCCAGGGCCAATTCTTGACACCCATGAAGGCACGTACATTCCACTGGATCACAAGCAAGGCATCTCTGTAATATGACACAAAACAAATCATATATTTCATATAAAATGTACTAGTGGAATTATTTGGGAATTTAATAGCCTAAAGCTCGTGATCAACAACCTACCTGCGATCAACAATTTTTTGGAACTCAATTCTTGCGAGATGACCACGAGCTCTAGCCTGAATATTGGTGATGATGAGAGCAAGACGATCATCTCGCATCTCTTCAAGAGTACCCAGCAGACCAGCCTTGAAGAACACCTTAGGGAGTAAAACGGGTCTCTTATTTAGCCTTACATTGCACAAGATATCATTCCATGCACATGTTTTTGTATTTAAACTTTTATAACATGAATTAGATCATTTATTAGGGTACCTTTGTATGTCCAAATCTGTACTGGTTGTGGTCGATTTCCAAAGAGCCTAATAATTTCTCAGCTCCTTTCCTGCTGTCAATGAACTGACCATCTGGGATGGCAGCAGGGTTAAGGATACGGTATCTGTTGTTGAATAAAGTGGAAAAAACATTTTCATTTTGTTATTTACAATAATAAGCCATTTAAAAAAAGGCATGTCCTGTAAAACAAAGGGGTCAAGAAATGGCTCCAATTTTCATAAAAGACTATGTGTGAACCATTATTTACAGCAATTTGTTCAAAGACCCAAGTAAATCACAAAACCAAATAAAAAAAAAACATTCTGAATGGGATATAATATTCAATATGAATATTTGCAAATATATCTACTCTGGTTGCATAATTTGTGGACGTTTTTGACCCAAGTGTGACTTTGATGTCTTTTATTCATAAATGAATGTACCTCTGCTTGAAATCTCCATACAGGATCCTGTTGGGGAATCCCTTTCTGCAGATCCTGATGCCCTCCAGCACACCGTTACAGCGCAGCTGGTGCATGACCAGAGGATTCTCCATCGCCCCAGGAGTCTTAGTCTCATTGGGGATGATGCAGCGCACAAAGTGAGGGTGAGTTGACCTCAAGTTGGTCATCAGCTTGTTCAGGTTCTCCTGTGGATATATATTATCCATGACTCTGACCATAATTTTAGTTTATGCTATTTAAAGAAATTAAGAAACCAAGCTATATTAAATAAATATTTTCATTATGAATCACTATGAAAGGCTCTGTATATATTACCCTGTGGAGGGCAGACACTGTCTGAAAAGAAGAGCCCTTTTTCTTCTTCTCCTTTCCTTTGCCACCTCCTCCTCCCTCTGCGGCTGTTAAAAGAAACATTTATTTTCTTAAAATGAACCTTGCAATCCTTATTTGTCTCAATTTGCCGCTTTTCCACCATCAGGCCAAACCGTTCTCATTGCTTAACCGTTTAGGACCTGCCCGGTTACAAGCAGGAGCTTAGCCAAACGTGCTGATAATTCCGGGTCGAGAACGGTTTGTAAGGGTGCTGTGTTGAACCATGCTCAAGTGGAAATATAATTGGAACCATTCCTTACCGTTCTCAGAACCATTTGGCCCGACGGTGGAAAAGTGGCTAATGATTTCCCCCCCTTAGACACACCTGAGTCAGCACCAGCATAATTAGCAAACAGCTGAGCCAAAAGTTTCATGGTGGACTTCTGATAGAGGCCAACAACAGTCTCATTGAGAGGATCCTTGTTCTTCACCAGCCAGTTATTGATGTTGTAGTCCACAGTGCCAGCGTAGTGAACCAGGGAGAAATGGGCCTCTGGTTTACCCTTGACAATCCTGGGCTTCTGGAAGTTGTTTGATTTCCCCAAATGGTTGTCATAAAGCTTAGCTTTAAATGTTGCATCACTGGCTTTGGGGAACATGCACTCCTCTTCAAGGATGGACATGATACCCATGGGCTATAGAGAAGGCAACAAAACTAATGTAACTTAAAGCAAAATTGATATTAACTCTTTCCCCACCAGCATTTTCGCCAGTTTTTTTTAAATCCTTTTTGATAAAAATGTCATGGCCCCCAGAATATTTTGTTGTATGAATATCTGAACATGCAATATATCAAAAGAAAAAACAGAGTCTCTGCTTTTAAACAAACAAAACCTATTCTAGCTTCATGCATTCTTTTTTTTATCAACACATATACAATATGTGGTTAATTTTCATTTAAAAAAGCAATATTTTGAACAAAAAGCTGAGAAAATCAGACTTCATCCGGATGGGATTTAGAATGATGATCAAAACGTAGATGGTGTAGATCAGTTCCATCAAAACCCCCAAAGTTTGCACAGTCCTGTACCTCGTCCTGGGTCGATAATCAGTAACATTAGGCAGTTTTTATTTATTTGCTGTTTAATTGTTGATGTTCACATTATTTAACATGTGCATGAGCAATGTTTTTATCGATTGTTTCTGCTGCTTTTTCACCAGTATTTTGATCCAGAGATTATTTTCTTTTTCAGAAGACGCGTAATAGCACCCCCTACCTTATAACAGTGAAACAGTGAACATTTCCATCAATGGCGGGGAAAGAGTTCAATAAAGCTTCAAGATTAGAAATTCAGAAAAAAGGTTTTGTTCACCCACCTTTTCAATGAGATCAATGCAAGCCTGCAAGTCCATGCCGAAGTCAATAAACACCCACTCAATGCCCTCCTTCTTGTATTCCTCTTGCTCCAGCACAAACATGTGGTGGTTGAAGAACTGTTGCAACTTCTCATTAGTGAAGTTGATGCACAGCTGCTCAAAGGTGTTGAACTGCAGGTGGAATATATAGTATAATCACAATGATCAAACAGGTTGCACTTCTTGTTGGATTTGTTCTTTAATAACAATAATCAGTTGATTTCAGCTTACTTCAAATATCTCAAATCCAGCAATGTCCAGCACACCAATGAAGTACTGGCGAGGCTGTTTGGTGTCCAGGGATTGGTTGATTCTAACAACCATCCAAAGGAACATCTTCTCATACACTGATTTGGAAAGAGCGCCAATAGCATAGTACACCTGTCCGATAGAGATAATAGTTCAATATTACAGAAAACGTATGCTTAACAGTTAATGATATCATGAAGTAGTCTCCACCTGCTGGACACTCTGTCCCTTGGTGACCCACTCATTTCCTACTTTGACTCTTGGGTGGCACAGAGCCTTGATGAGATCAGCAGAGTTCAGGCCCATCAGATATGCTGATTTATCAGCATCTGTCATCAATAAAATAAGATGGTTGATGGTAATGAATGTTCTATTAACCAATAACTGTATGCATTATGTCAGCATTTTGTCCCAATACTGACCCTCAGTCCCATCAGCCTCGGCCTGTTCCTCTCTTTGTTTCTGTTTGAACTTCATGTTGCCGTAGTGCATGATGGCACCAATCAGCTTGTAGATGCTGTTCTTCTCCTCTTGGGTGAAGCCCAACACATCGAACGCTTCCTACAGCAAATGTAATTAATTTAACATGATAAATCCCTCACATTCTTCTTTCTTGAATTTTCAGTAAAAAATTAATCTTTAGAAGGTAAGATAAAAATGTATTAATGGTAATTTGTAGCTATTTCAGAAAACACACGTCAGTGGCCATCAGCTCGTCAGCATCAACAATAGAGGCCACTTGTGTCTCTCCTTGAGAGATGAAGGCGTAATCATAAGGGTTTGCTGTGATCAGCAGCATCTCTGAGAGAAAGGAAACAGAGCACTTAGACATGTTGAAATGCATTTTTTTTTTTATTATAGTTTGTTTGTAACATTTTTGCCCACCTAAAAGTTCTGGTTTCTTCTGAGACAGGATCTGGTAGAAGATGTGGTAGTCTCTCTCAGCCTTGAGCTGGAAAGTCACACGAGACTTCTCCAAAAGATCTGTCACAGAGAATATTTAGTTTAAAAATCATTACTATCATGTATTTTTTTTATTATTTTAATATGAAACTAAGCATAAGTGTTCCTACAAGTCTCAATATCTGCAGAAGCGAGTTTGCCATTTGCTGCGAAGTGAATGCGGATGAACTTGCCCTGTTCGAAAAAATAAAAATCATCATGTCTTTTGAAGTAAAAGCCATATTCATTTTTCAATGCTATTTCATTCACTTACAAATCTGGAGGAGTTGTCGTTCCTGATGGTCTTGGCATTCCCAAAGGCCTCAAGAGCAGGATTACACTGGATGATTTGATCCTCCAGAGTACCCTAGATTTAGAAAACACAATTTTAGACAATTGTAAATGGCAATCAGAGATAATGGCAGTTTAATTCAGATCTCCTCTGTTTACCTTCTTTTCATTGGTTTCCTTCTTTGAAGGACTAGCAGCAATGCTGGCAAAATACTGAATGACTCTCTTTGTGTTCACAGTCTTTCCAGCACCAGATTCTCCACTTGATGTAGAAAGATAAAATGTTAAGTACCACACAGTTTTTAAAAAAACAATTATAAAAAGTGATATGCAGAAACAGACTTACGTGATAAGAATAGACTGGTTTTCTCTGTCTGAAATGGGCAATGAAAATATGAAACAATGCAGGTACGTTCTAAACAAATTCTGTTCTGTTTTGAAGTGGTCTTGAATGCATTTAATTCTATCCCCGCCATTGACAAGATTTTCCGCCATGGACGAGCTAAAGGACTGTGAAGCTTCGGGAGTGATGATGGACTCAATCTACTGCGTCTATGATTTGATCATCATTCTGAATCCGATCCGGGCAGTCACAATTTTCTCAGCTTTTTAATCAAAATGTAGCTTTTTTATGAAACACATTCACACATTCAAGTGTTGATAAAAAAAGATAGCATGAAGCAAGGCAATTTTTTTCTTTCTTTTTTTTAAGGCAGAGCCTCTGTTCTTTCTTTTGATATATTGTGTGTTCAGATATTTATACTACAAAATATTTTGGGGGCCCTGAAATGTTGGTGAAAAGAATAAATGCTGGTGCTGGCTGGCAAATTTATAATTTTTTTTTTTTAAAAAATGCTGGTGGGGAAAGAGTTAATGAGAGAGTTAAAGAGTTAACCAACTAACCAAACAATTTTGCATAATTAGAATAGCAAAATACTTTGTGCTTATCAAAATGAGGAAACCACTTCCAATATTTTCATTCGTGAAGTTAAATGTCATTTATCAAACTGTTGTTTCTATGAATCTCTCACTTGATAGAAGCTAGTCAAATTGCATGGGCAAACTGTGTGACCTCAAACAAAATTATGCCAAATGGGAAAATAATACTATACAGTATACAACAACATTACAAACAAGTTGCAACAAGAATTACAAGCACATTCACTGTCATTTACTGTTCTACAATAAACAGTTTTGGGTTCAGGTTGAGTCCTGAAGTAAAACTACTTGAGAACCACTGGTGTTAAGTGCACGCACCTGACAGCATGTACTGGTAGGCATTGTCTGAGATGGAGAAGATGTGTGGAGGAGCTTCACTCCTTTTCTTTCCTCTATAGGCAACAACGACTTCCTGGTTGTACACTGGCAGCCACTTGTAGGGGTTCACAGTGACACAGAAGAGCCCAGAGTAGGTCTGTAAGAGATTCACAGAAGGTTTAGATCTGCTCATTCAAGATAAAGAACGTGTGAGTGTTTTAAGACTCGACTCACGTAGATCATCCAGGCTGCGTAACGCTCTTTGAGGTTAAACAGCACAGCGGGCTCGTGCAGGAAGGTGAACATTGCCATGTCCTCAATTTTATCAAACTTTGGCGGGTTCTGGGGGTGGATATCAATCTCCTTCACAGTTACTGTCTGTAAAAGGCACATACTCCAAGAGTTATTACTCACTACTAACATTACTAATGTAGTGAAGTAATAATCAATAGTGATCACTTGTTTAACTTACTTTGCCTTTTTCAGTCTCACAGGTGACTTTATCACCGTCCCGACTCACAATGGTTCCTTTCACATACTCCTCCTCAGGATCAGGGACGAAACATTCTTTCTTCATGTCGAAGGGTCGAGTTTGGGCCTCCAGGCGCTCCCGGTCTGATTTCCTGAGGAACGAAGCAGCGGCTCCAAACTCCTCCATCGCGACATCTCCCATCTTTCACCTAATCTGCTGTTTGTAAGTGTATGCAAACATTACTATATGAGCTATAGGAGCATATTTGGACACTAAAGACACAAAAATAAAGAAACAAAGCCATTTTCACTAAAGAAACATTCAAAGCTTTAAAATTGTTTTAATAAAATAGTAACAAGAAAATCTTAACAATAAAAATGCATGCAAATAAATTGAACTATGAATTACAGGAAACACCAAGGCAGTTTGTTTTCCTTTAGACACTACCAGGCGAAAAAGCATCAAAATCTTCTAACATATTTCTAAATGATGTTAAACATGCTTCAATCATTTCACTATTGTTATTGATGCTGTATTGCTGTTATGATGTAAAACAACTGCACAAATGTCATTATAAAACATGCACTACGACCACGAAACACTAAAATCAGATGCTTTACCTCTGACCGCTTCCACCACAGAGATTATCACTGCAAACGCTGCCCTATAAACAATGCATTACCACAAATTCTAAAGTTATCATAACTTCCTTACAATTCAAAATAATCAAGACTTCATCTTGTTTGGTGACTCTTATAATATTTTGAATTACCTTTTTACAAGTTGTAGGCTTGAGGGAAAACTAAATGGCTGAAGCTGAAGATCCTCTCAATAGACTGTCCTTCCTCTCTTTTATAGTGACTTTCTATCTAAATAAGGGAGTTGGCACCTTGTTATGCCAAACTGCTATTGTGCTTGGTTTGGCTGATGTAGGGAGGGATAAGCATAGTTTTTCACATAGTCATTCCACCACTGCCAACTACATCTCATAATGGAAAATAATTACTGGGGGACAATTAAAATAACCATCACAAAACAACACGTTCTCCATTAAGTCCTATCTGCATTTAAAATATGCCAAATCAAGCCATTCTGAAAAACACAACATTATTAGCTTGCGTCGTATCATAAATTGTAGGGCTACAGTATAAGTGCAAAACTCCTTTTTTTGTTCTAAACTAACTTTGTCTAATTAAAGTCACAGGCTAATCACCAGATGGGTAAGTAATCCTAATAAAGTAACTTTTGAAATTCAACAATGGTGTTCGCTTGCATTCATTTTCTCCTAATGCATCAACATCAATTTAAAACAAAGCACTATTTCCCATGTTATAAGGACATAAAGACTTGTGTTGACTAAATATGCAACAATAGTAAAATGACTTGCTATTAATGGGATTGTATAATCAGGGACACACAATTAGTAAAAACCACATAGAATTTGAAATGTCAGTGTTATCACAGTCCTATCACGAATTCAGATGGGTTGAAGGTCATCGATGAAATGATTCCTTGCTTCACTGGCACAGGATCGTCTCCTCATTTGTCCTTTGGTATAAAGATAACCCTGTGAAATTCCTGGAAAGTGACGCCCATTGATTGAGAATTAATGGTTGGGCTGCAGACAGTAGCACATCCATTTATGAAACGCAGTGGAACGTTTCACTGAAACATAAATATAAATAAGGGAAGAGTGATGGACCACTTTGTTTTATTGCAGGGTGAAATTAAAGCAGTGATGGCCTTACTGTGATATGCTGTGCATGTGTCCATTGTCACAAGACAAGTGAGACAAATGGGGTGTCGTCTTTCTGTCGGGTCAAACGTTTGGTAGCCTGCCCAGTACAGCTGCATATGTGCCCTTGTCATGGAGTAAATCATCTTACTTGGTTTTCTCACTCTGGGCTTGTTCACTTACTACTGACATTATGAAGATTATAGAAATTATAAACATTTTAAATCACTTCGATTAGGGAAGAAGTGTGTATAAAGGCTATTATTATAACTCATGGTTTGCCAACAGACAAAGTATGGTTTCAGCCAATGTGACAAGTTGTGACCATAAGCTATTATTAGATGTCCTGCCAAGTGAAGACAACTAAGCAGCAAAGTTAACAAGGTGCAAGTGTTCAACAAGTGTTCATTCTGCATGCCTTCATAACATCTACAATCATGACCTGAGAGCCTGTTGAAATCTCCAGACAAGAATCTCATAAGGACGATTAGTCAATTGATCAGCAGTATTTACAGTATGAGTGAGGACGAAAGGAGCCAGCTGTCTGAGAACCGTAATGGTAATTTAATAGATCTACAATGCTAAGTTTTAGTCCTTTCAGAGACAGCAGAGACTATTTATTTATAGTACTTTATGCATTGTCTAAATGTATACTTAAATGCATTCCCACACATTTCAGCGAATGATTTTCATGACTAAGAAACAGTGGAGACTCAGATGTCAGCTGTCAGCCGATGACGGTGCTGTGTGGTGTTCTGGAATTATGATATTCTATGACATTATGATATGATGGCGCTCAACAATCGACTACTGTGGACTTCGACCGCAAACAGGAAGTAAATACAGGTATGTGAGCTGGCTGAATAAACATCATTTTTATTAATATCTTTCACATCTACTGCAGTCAGATTGACCGTGGTCACTCTTAATAACACCACTCACCTGGCTGTGCACTTGTAATGACAACTCAAGGATGTTAAGAGGCTAAAAGCAGGTTTAGAACGTGCCCCATTGAAGTCAACAGGGTGCGAATTTTAAAAAGAGGATAACGGTGTAGGCAACACCGATTTTTGTCGTCTTTGTCTGAACTGACAGTACTCCAAATGTACAAAAAAATGAGCTCAATGTTAAAATTGACCGGAGTTCTCCTTTAATGTTTTCAAGGTAAATGATTTTTCAACATTTTATAGACATTTCACTTAAGGCAATTTATTGATACATGACAAGCTATTCATAGCATTCTGCAATGACTTAAGTAAACAAGGATTTTATGTCTCTTTGAAATCATTTGAAACCTTTAAAGGGGTCATCGGATGCAAAATTCACTTTTATATGGTGTTTGCATATAAATGTTTCATTCTAAGAAACCGCAATTAGATCCAAAAAACCTAGCAAATTACAGACCCATCTCAAATCTTCCTTTTATGTCTAAAATACTAGAAAAAATTGTGTCCGCTCAACTGTGCTCTTTCTTGCAAGAAAATGATATCTATGAAAAATTTCAGTCAGGATTCAGACCGCATCATAGCACAGAAACTGCGCTAGTTAAAATTACAAATGATTTACTTTTGGCTTCTGACCAAGGCTGTATCTCAATACTAGTTCTACTCGATCTTAGCGCTGCGTTCGACACTATAGATCATAAAATACTCTTGGATCGACTACAAAACTACACTGGTGTTCAGGGACAGGCATTAAGCTGGTTTAGATCGTACTTATCAGACCGTTACCATTTTGTCTGTTTAAATGGGGAAAAATCGAAGATAACGTCAATAGACTATGGAGTGCCACAAGGATCTGTGCTAGGCCCTCTGCTATTCTCAATATACATGCTGCCACTGGGTAATATTATAAGAAAACATGGAATTAATTTCCACTGTTATGCTGATGACACTCAATTATATATTTCATCACGACCAGATGAAAACACTGACTTATCTAATTTGACAGAGTGTCTCAAAGATATAAAATGCTGGATGAGGTGTAATTTCCTGCTATTAAATTCAGATAAAACGGAGGTATTACTTATTGGTCAAAAAACTACCCACAAAATCCCTTACAATACAACTTTAATTTAGAAGGATGTCCTGTTACTTTATCCACTACAGTAAAAGACCTGGGTGTTATACTAGACCGCAACTTGACTTTCGAAAATCATATTTCATATGTTACAAGAACAGCCTTTTTCCACCTTAGAAACATTGCTAAGCTACGTAACATGCTATCTGTTTCTGATGCAGAAAAGCTAGTTCATGCATTCATGACCTCGAGACTAGATTACTGTAATGCTTTATTAGCTGGTTGTCCTGCATCCTCAATAAACAAACTACAGTTAGTGCAAAATGCAGCCATATAACACCAATTTTATCATCTCTACACTGGTTACCTATTAAGTTACGTATCAATTACAACGTATTCCTACTGACCTATAAAGCCCTAAATGGTCTTGCTCCTGTGTATTTAACAGACCTTCTATCACCCTACAATGCATCGCGCTCTTTAAGATCACTAAATTCGAGGCTTCTGGTCATTCCTAGGATATCTAAGTCCACTAAAGGAGGGAGGGCGTTCTCACATTTAGCTCCTAAACTCTGGAATAGCCTTCCTGATATTGTTCGAGACTCAGACTCGCTGTTCCAGTTTAAAACTAGATTAAAGACGCATCTCTTTAACCAAGCATTCACTTAATGCTTACCTTTTATACTACTGCTGAATCAGTTCAAATGCATTAATATTATGAACATCAGCTATGCTAATTATTTCCCATCTGCCTTTCTGCTGTTATCTCGGGACGCTAGTGGGCTCCACCCACGACCACTGAAGGACTGTCCCATATTAGCATATTTCTGCCCTCAGCCATTCGACACACCACATGGAAGAGAGGGGTGGGGTAAGCAGTTGCTCATCATTTAAAGGGACATGCACCAAAATAGGTCTCTGTGAACAAAGCTGGTTTTGAGGAGATGAAAAAGATGTTGTTTTACACAACCATTGAGGAATTTTAACTAAAGTATATTACAAACTTTACATGAACACCGTAAAGAATCATACCAACTTGTGGAAAATGGGCATCTGATGATCCTTTAAAGCCTGACATATGGAATAATACGGTGCTTGATGGTTATCATATTTTGTACATCAGGCTTTTATGGCTTATATAGTACAATATAGTGAGAATAAGTCCTGTGCAAGATCAGGGAGGACGAGGAGCAGGTCCTTTTGGTTGCGCCTCATTGGCCCACCCAGACTTGGTTCTCCAAACTGGTGCTACTCGCGACAGCCTCTCCCTGGCCAATTCCTCTGAGGAAGGACCTCCTTTCTCAGAGACGGGGCACCCTCTGGCACCCACATCCCGATCTATAAAACCTGCATGTATGGCTCCTTGACGGGACACGGCAGGTTTGAGTACCCTACCACCTCAGGTGGTGGCTACCATCACTTCCGCTTAAGCCTTGTCGCGACACGCCTATGCTCTGAAGTGGAACCTCTTCGTCACCTGGTGCTCTTCTCGCCAAGAAGACCCCAGAAAGTGGGATCAGTGTCGTGCTTTCCTTCCTGCAAGATGGGTTGGAGCGAAGGCTGTCTCCCTCCACCCTCAAAGTGTATGTTGCCGCACAACACGATGAAGTTGAAGGTAAGACTTTGGGGAAGCATGACCTGGTCATCAGGTTCCTTAGAGGAGCAAGGAGACTAAATCCTTCTCGCTCTCCTCTTGTACCCTCTTGGGACCTTGCAGTGGTGTTATCTGCCCTGCAGAGAGCTCCCTTCAAGCCATTGCGGTCAGTGGAGCTTAAGCTCCTGTCCATGAAGACTGGACGCTTTTGCCTCCATCAAAAGGGTAGGGGACCTGCAGGCATTTTCAGTTGACGAAGCGTGGCTGGAATTCGGGCCGGCTAACTCTTACGTGATCCTGAGACCCCGGCCTGGATACGTGCCCAAGGTTCCCACCACTCAGTTCAGAGATCAGGTGGTGAACCTGCAAGCACTGCCCTCGGAGGAGGCAGAGCCAGCATTGGCACTGCTCTGTCCAGTATGCGTCTCTGTGCTTACATAGACAGAACGCAGTGTTTCAGGACCTCAGACCAACTCTGTGTCTGTTATGGTGGGAAGCTGAAGGGAAAGGCTCTCTTCAAGCAAAGGTTGTCTCACTGGATAGTGGCTTACCAGACACAGGGCTGACCATTCCCCCTTGGGCTCTAGTGCATGTCGCCTCGCTGAGAGACATCTGCAGAGCTGCAGGCTGGGCAACACCCAACACATTTGTGAGATTTTACAATCTTCGAGTGGAGCCAGTGTCCTCTTCATGTACTCGCCCCCAGTGGCCGCTAATAGGACCTGCTCGGTGTCATCGCTTGCTGCTCCATTTCATTCCACAGACTGGATACGTGCGCTATTTTACTCAGATGAGTTCTTCCAAGACCCTGAGTTCCTCCTACACTGATGATGCCATGACCAGTGCATGCCCGGTTGGTCAGCACTCGTGATTGGCTAGGTGTTCCATGTGCATGGTTCCCCCGTTGGGTGACCCCTACATGTGTATTTCCACGGTAAGTCTCCATCAAGCTTGTGTCTTTTCCTCTCTCTTGAGATTGAAACATTCCACCCTGCGGGCTGGATACCTCTGAGTCTTCCATATGCATCCCGTACGCGGATCATATGTGTATTTTAAGTCCTCCCTACGGGTAGGCATTGTGTTACATGTTCCTCCTGGGATATGTTACCCAGTGTACCTTGGTATTCTTGTGTTAAGCCTAGCCCTTTGTCCGTCCTAGTCTCACGACAGTGAGCTCAGTCTTGAGCAGGGCACTGGAAGACAGCCGATGTGGCGTGATTATACTTGGACCCCCAATTTCGTCAGTCACTGACGTAACGTCTCCGTTCCCTACTCAGGGAACGAGGGTTACATACGTAACCGAGATGATCTTTATAGACTGCTGACATAAAATCATCTTAATATCAGTCATCACTATATCAGCCAATAATGTCTTAGTAAGATGATATTTAAATGCTTAGTTTTATGATCAAAGATCTATATGTTTTAAAACGAATGCAATGCAATACAATGATGAAATAAACCTTCCTCAAAAGCCTGATGATCATATTTGATACATTTGAACGTATGGATAATCAAATAAATGCAAGTTTCTTCAGTCCCTGTGCCAAATGACAAGAGTGTTTACATTTTTACAATACTAAAAAGCTTTTTACTTGCAAAAAAAGTATGACACTTTAGAGGCCGTAAAAGTTTTCGCATCAAATATGATACTCTGGTTTATAGGGTTAAAATTCTTTGATATCTCCAGGTTTGCAATGACAGTGGGGACCCTGTGTATAGCTACTTTTGTTAAATTTATTTCTAACAAAAAATTATGTATTTTTTTCAGAGGTCTTACACTGACATCACTTAATTTGCTTCATATTCTGATAGTGTCTCATGTAAACAGTTTGGGGCACTATAGTGAAGCACAAACACAGACTGACCTTGTGACCGTTGTAGAATCAGGAGTGAATTTCTGTATGAAATGAGCTACAAAAACCGAAGAGCCAAAAATAGTGTATCAAATAAAAATACTGATGTACAACAGAACATGAAACCACCAATGTCTGTGTGTAGAGCAAAGGCTATTTCAGCTTGAGCCTTCAGTTCTAATCACTTGACAAATTATTTTTCATGATTTTATTTGTAACTATATTGGTTAAAGATTTATTAATAATTACAACATTGTTTAGTAATTGTTGCGCAATCATCAGACTTATCACTATTATCCTTTATTATTCAAGTATTAATTATCATATTTAAATTATTACTAACAATTCAGAACTATTAAGTGCATTTAAAAAAAAAAATCGAACACAGAGGCGTTTACGAGGAAAAGCTACATAACTCGTGTTTCCAATGTGCCTTATTTCATAATCCGAATGCAATAGGCAAAGACAAAAGGCAAACTACAGAGCTAGACATTAGACATAAATAAATCCACAGTGTCAACATTCAAATGAACTCCATCCCTCTGCGGTCATACTCTTCAGCCTCGATGTTCAAGGTGAGGAACAGAGAAACATGGGACATTATGAGCAATCAGCCTATTAAAAGGAATATTCCAGGTTAAATACAACTTAAGCTGTCAAATTACGCCAACTGATGGATGTACTACACATAGATTATTCAGTAAAAACATTATTATGTAACTTGTGAAGTTCGATAAATCATCTGCGACTAAAATTAGCATCTGGTTATGCAATAACGACGGGTCAAAATAATAAAATCTGGGAAACTGAACTGACAGCGAGTCCCAGCTGCTGCACATAGAGATCAAGTTGTATCCCTGTAATATTCCTTTAACTACGAGTGATGTGTAACATACAGTAATAAGTGTCATGCCTCAGTCCAATCAGAGTGCACATAAAACGATCCTCAGTGTTTCTCGCCCAAAACACGATCAGTCCTTCAACGGTCCTCTGGGATCGCCATTCTTAGCAGCAACATGTTCAAGAATTAAGAGAATCAATTCCACCTGAAGTGAGAACATAAGCCTAGTTTCAAAGGGATAAATAGATTTCAGAACGACCACTGTGATTTTCAGCCCTTGTCTCTGTGAAGTTAAATACGGTCTAATATTATTATCAAGTCATTGGATGCTATATGGGTCAGACTTCGAGGTTGAATTAGAGTGTACGGCCGTGACTCATGGTTTATGTGCGCTGAAAAGATGGAGAATTTGTGAAAGCTGCAGTTCCCTCACACACTTTATGATGGACGACTCCACCGATGGGTGTTAGGAATGACTACAAATACATGGTTAGAGGTCACGACTCCGAGGACAATCCCCTGTATATGCGCTTGAAGAGTAAAGGCTAGGTCTCTGGATTGGGAGTAGCGAGAAGAGGAACGTTATCCCTCCTCCGTCGCGCTAGCGGAGGACGTCGGTACTGTTCTCCGTCCACCAGCGTCTGGGGAAGGGGTTTGCGTTTGCTCTCCGGGAGAAGCAGGATTGAGAGAACCGCTAGCAGGGCCAGAGAAGAGTAGACCACATGGTGCAGAAAGTAGCCATAGTGATTACGCAGATCCATGAGAGGAGAACTGAGGCGGCCCACACATCCCAGCGCCATGACGGCTCCCACTCCACTTCCTCTGCGGACACAACAATGAAACGTCAAAATCATCACATTCACAGGTTCTAGGAAATCTTTTGTCTAAATGGAAATATTTCTCAAGTTGATCAACTTTGGTTGAAGAAAAGTAGAAGCACATTATGTTTCTGATGGAACTTTTGCCATTGGCTTCTTCGAGTACTGATGCTGCCTTCATGTGCAATTGGAATTATCGTAAATACGAGTTTCCTAGTCAAAAATTGGAGGAGTGGCCATTCAAGTTGTAAATACGACTGGGAAACTCTGAGATACAGTGTTGCCAGACGTACAATAATTTTGACCTCTGTAAGATGTACAATCAATAATGAAAAAAAACCCCATAATGTACGATAATTGTGCCACTTCAAATGTGATTGTGAGGAGAATGTGAACGTGGTGTTACGCATGTCTTCCATCTCATCTCACGTTGCGTCTTCTCGGCCAATCATCGTGGAGAATGACTCTCACGAGCACAAGTTAACGTTCCTTTTGTATATTGTATACAAAGTTGCATATCATAAACATGTCTGTATGTTTTGCAAGAAAAAAAAAAGTTAACGTTCCTGCCGTGGCGCTTATGTCAGTTGTTTCCAAGCTGAGGTTGATCGTTTAGCAATAAAGTAATTTGCAGATTGTCAAAAAGTTGTTGGTCTAGATAAATAGCTGTATTCTGTACGTTTGACTCGTTTACGATAATTATGAGCTTCTGGTACGATACTTGGACATTTGCCATCTGGCAACACTGCTGAGATAACTTATTAACTGATACCCAAGCTTCCTAGTTGGAGTTGGAACTGTCGCTGTAGTAACTAAATTTTATTTAATCTACATAATTTTCTCTTGCCATTACACACATGTACATTTACATGTATAAAAAACCATTTGATGCATATTGTATGCATTTGACTCAGCAAAAACTGCATTTGAACTTTCAGAATCTAGATGTAGCCTATACAATAGTGCAGGTAATGTTTATATGGTTGTCAATGAATGCGACATCCAATGAATTTTGAATAAAATGTAATCAATCAAATATCCTCAATACATGTTGGCTTTAATAAGATTTCCCTAAGAAATAGACATAATTGAACCTGGTGTCCTCCATGATTCCTATTCGTTCTGACAACAAAGCACTTAAACGCGATAAACTAATAATTGTGACTAAGTGGGAAGTAGGAAATTTCAACAGCATGAGTTCCTCATAATACTAAGATCACCATATAGTGCTCCCGACAATACAATTAAATATTAGAATACTGATAACAGCATTACAGGCATATATTTATGTATTCGGACAATGCTTTTATGCAATGCATTCAGGGTTTACATTTTATTCATACATTCCCTAGGAATCAAACCAATGACCTTGCCATTGCCTTGCTTTAAAGCTAATAAGTGAACAACTGGTGCAAATCTTCCCTCAGTTTCATCCCAGGAGAAACACTCTTGGCGGGAAGCCAGAACAACACGGTACAGATGCATAAATTACATCCCTAACCGGCTCTCTGGTGCCCGAGTGTGAGCATGCTGTTTTTCTTTACCATTTCATTGTCCATACATTACCTGCATTCTGCTGTTTCAGGAGCTAAAATAAGCGAGGTCATGGTTATCATGGTGTGCTAGTAACCAGCCCTGCGGGACTGGCGTGTTTACCTGATGACGGTGGGCAAGACTTCAGCGGTGAACAGAATGGAGAGGGAAGCGGCGGCTTGGGACGAGAACAGGCCCATGATGGAGAACACGGTCATGGCTGACTCGCTCAGATCTGCAGGGACACATTCATCTGAACGTCAAACACTGAGACCCGAAATATCTTTTTCAGTGAGTGCAAATCTCACAAAACATATCCAGATCATATTGCACTCACAAAATATATAAATATTCCATAAAAGACTGTTTTGCATTGTGATATTTTCAACAATAGCATGCATTTACAATTACTTAACAATAAAGCACATTTTCCACATTAAGAAAATATGTAAGAAAAGAACAACTAATTGACTATTTAAACAAGTGCAATTATAAGTATGAATCCTTGTAGTATTAATTGCTTTAAATGTATGCAGAATTGTATCTATATATATTTTAAATTCACTGTGTCCAGGCAGAATGATTTTATTAAGGTATTACAGTAATAGATGAAATTAATTTATTTACAGTATTTGAAGTGATGAGATTTTAAGGGAAAATGTGCTCACATGCAGTATACATTATTCTGTATAATAAAAAATAAATATTATAAATAATTAAAATATTAATTCCTTTCTTTATTGTTTTGAATTAAAGATGAAATTTCACCTGAGAAAACTAAGAAACTGTCATTAGTATGCGTGTATGGTGTCAGGAAAGCGACCCGTGGACACTTACAGTCCATGAGTCCGAGCAGGATTAGGGAAGCCAGTCCGGTCAAGGTCATGGCTAGAAGAAGAATTCCCCGACGACCAAACCTGTCCACTGTTGCCCAGAGCAGCAGCCAGGCTCCGCCCCCGGCACACACCGACAGCAGGTACGTCCAATAGAAACTGGGGGTGATTCCTCTGACGTCACCTCTGAAGGAGCTGTAGCAGTGACTGATGCCATGAGAGATGAACCTGGACACAATGCAACAAAATAAAGCAGCAAAACTTATTTTTCAACATTGAAGAAATGAGCAACAAATCAGCAAATTAGAATGATATCTGTAGGATCATGTGACACTGAAGACTATGTAATAGTCAGTATGATCTTTACAATAGTAATGATGCTGAAAGGTTACAGACTTTGGCCCGCAATTTATTCCTGTGATGTCAGTCAAGTTCTTCAAACCCTAACTCATCCAACCACATCTTTATGGAGCTTTGTGCACAGTAATGATGGGATAGAAGAGGGCTTTCCCCAAACTGTTCCCACAAAGCATTGTCTAAAATGTCTAGGTAAGCTGAAGTATTAAGATTTCATGTTACTGGAAGAGCCGTGAAAACAGCCCCACACCATAACCCCCCCTCCACCAAACTTTAGTTGGCACAATGCAGTCAGACAGGTAAGTTTCTCCTGGCATCCACCAAACCCAGATTCGTCTATTAGACTGCCAGAACGATTCAACACTCCACACTCAGCTCTCCATCCGACACTTGCTATTGTGCTTGGCGCTGTGAGGCTTGCATGCATCTGCTCGGCCATGTAAACCCACTCCGCAAAGCTCCCGCCGCACATTTTTTGTGCTGATATTAATGCCCGTGGAAGTTTTACACACTCAGCACTCGTAACCGGTTCACTCTGTGATTTTACATGGTCTTCCACTTCATGGCTGAGTTTCTGCTGTTCCTAAACACTTCCATTTTCCAATAAAACCACTTACAGTTGACCGTGAAATATTTAGCTGGGATAAAATTTCACAAAACGACTTGCTGCAAAGGTGACATCCAATCACAGTGCCATGCTTGAATCCACTGAGCTCTTCAGAACGACCAATGTCTTTCCCAAATGCTTGATTTTATACACCTGTGGCAATGGGTCTGATTGAAACACCTAATTTCAAGAATTAAGAGGTGTGTACTAATACACTTGGTGTATAAGTACACGCTAAATGTTTGTTCTATATCTATCTACACTGTTGCTTCCTGAAGGAAACACTTTAGTTTTTCTCTTGTCAAAAATGACAATCAGCTGAAAATGAGCTATTTTGTAAGAGCAGTCCAAATCCAACTTCCAAAAGTTGTTCATTTTTGCACACTAGGCAAGTAAAAGCAGTAGGAATCACTTACGATGTGAATCCCAGCACACACAGGTTTTTCCAGATGTTTCTGCTGTGCAGCAGCTCTGGGAAGGACAGATGAGGACGTCCAGGCGATGAGGACGACTCCGTGTCCATCTCTGCATCAGACACAATAACACACTCTCATTCTGCATTCTTGTTCATTGAGAACTGAACTACTATTAGACGAAAAACATCCAGCAGAAACTGATGCTGTTTGCGTTTCAAAATGAGCATTTCCCAGCGTCAACCAGACAAAGATATTTTTAAACTAACCCGTGAAACTGTCGTCATCTCTCTGCCGCTCGCTGAAGGAATTCATGTCTCCCGTCCTTTCGGAAAGCAGAAGCCAGCGAGGCGATTCGGGAAACACTCCCGGGATCCTGAAGGCAAACAAACTGATCTTTTAAATGCCAGCAAAAAGAGCAGCTTCACGGAGTAATAACAGCATTTGCTCTACAAACAGCACAGGGAGAAATGACACTGTGCCTCTAGCGGGACGATCATCATTGCTAACAAGCACTAATGCGCGCTGGCTGCACTTAAAGCTTTGATGCTCCACAGGGAATTTTAGATCAATATTTCTGAATGACACTGAAGGTGCAGTCGGTTTGCATTTAGGCTGATGAAGTGTTGAAAAGCTTTACTTCCTGTTCCCAGCAGTGTTGTTGCGGAGCCAGTTTAATAACACAAGAGATGTTATCCACAGAACTGACGGACCTATTTACGTTTCAATACATGTCAAGTAGGTTTTTCATATTGCAGCTCATAGAACTTGTTTCAGGGATCAACATTAAGGATCGCAGATGACCCGAGTAAACTTCAGATTTGGGTTTCTGTGATGTTTTGTGAATTTTGCTGAGGTAAATACATCACCGAATTTTTTGTGAAAATAAACAGATGAGAAATAAAACGTATGTGTAACAGTATATTGGATCCGTGCAGCTCTTAAAGTGACAGCAGCCTAATAAACCTGCTGACGTCTCTAATCAAACAACAAAAGACTAAGGAAAATCCCTCACTGCTTTTGACTGAATAACTTTGATAAGGATTAATCTATGTTCATTTATACAGTGAAGACTATGCAGTGCTATTTTACTTTTTAAATTAATTATATTTCTGTAATTTTCACTTGTATCTAAAATGGTCACCGGCCATTGGTAGGTGTGGGAAAAAGTTCGTTTTAGACCACTGTATATACATAAGGACCTAAAATTAGTAATAAAAGGAAGGTTAAGGTTCTATTGAAATTGCAAGAGTGACGTGGAAAAATAAGTTAGAATAAGTATGAAATTATAAACACATTTTACCAGGAAATTATGCCAAAACATGATGTTTTATGAATCATCTAGCTGTCTTAAATGACCTTAAAATAGTTATCAGTCTCAAGCTTTCTTATCAGTGCACCTCTAATAGTGACAGTATCCAAACCAAAACCACATACAAGCTGAACTGTGAGAAATCTGAACCATTTGCTAGAGCATAATTATTACAAAAGCTGATCAGGAGGCTGTTTTCCTCATGGACTAACCCGTAGCACAGGAACAGCGCCAGCGGAGCCGCTCCGGTTCCCAACAGGCCCCTCCAGGAGCCACAGCCGAGGGCCACAGCCAGCAGCAGGAGCTCGCCCGCAAACGTGGTCAGGCCGGACATCATCGTGGCCAGCAGCCGCAGGGAAGGGTCACAGAGCTCCAGACCTGGAACACAACCGAAACTGCTTTAAAGGTCATGACTAACAGAATGCATTCCAGCGTTTCATATTCTGTTCTGGATGTTAGCATCTGTAGTTTTAGTTCACTCGCCATGTATCTTAATTGAACGCTCTGGTGCTGTTCGGTCCGAAATTTTCGACCGGATTTAAAATTTTTTTTTTTTTTACTACATTGGAATGGTGCGAAACTTGGTTAAGGTTTTGGCACTTGCTATTTGAACACACAAAAAAATATGGACATGATTCATGGTCCTGAAAAAAATAGTTTAAAAAATGAACGCATCGGAAATTAATTTCATCTAGTGGAAATGTTTGGTACTGCGCCCAAACAAAATAATTTCAGCCTCAGATTTGGAAAACAACTTATTCAGATTTATAGGTTTCATTTTCTCAGTTTTAGGGTAAAACTTGCTTGGGAAAATATACATTTTATATCAAATATAAAAATAGTATTTTAGGCATTTTTCATCATAATAAACTTTACAACTTTTTTATTTCACTTTTTCACTTCAGTAATTATCTTCCAAGGGCCATCTTTAAAAAGAGACCAAAGTTCGGTGTGTGCTCCAAGGCAAGTTGGAAATTTATTTTTCAGGTCAACATGCTCAAAAAGTAGTTAACAGGTATTATAACTATTCCAATAAATAATTTAGTACCATAAACTCCCATAAAAATTAAAAATATTAACTGAACTAAAATATAGTACATTCATTTCATTGAAATCAAATTTCGGTCATTTTTTGACCGCCACGCGAGTTTTTTGCAGTGTAATATCATCAGAGCGCTCTCTGGGTCCCTGATGATGTCACAGCTGCTCCGTGTGTTCGACTCACGTGTGACGTAGAGCGTGAGGTAGACGCCAGCGCTCGCAGCAGCGAGACAGAACCGCATGGAGATGAAGACCGGCGGCGAGGGCGAGACACACACCAGCACACCGAAGACCACCGCCAGGGCCAGAGACGCCAGCAGGGACTTATGCCGGCCCAGCCTGAGCACAAAAACAGCACAATTCAATACCAAAATTACAGAAATAACATCAAAACAAGGGGTGTCACGATTCGATATTATTGCGATACTCAAAGACATATGGTAAAAGGTTAACAATTTGTTTTACTGTTGATTAAAATGCTAAATTTGATATATTACATTGTGGCTGTAAATGAATAGTCGTGGACTTGGTGCTGAAACCCAAAGCACAGGACAATAGAGACACCAGAATAACAATATTCATGATTCTGAAGATGAAAATACTGAATTATTTTAGACGAATATTCTTCACTGACTAGATATATTTAAAATAATGTAGGACACTTTTTACTGGTAACAAGACATTTGGCATTACCAGGAGCCATAAATATTCCCCCTATTATACATTATATTCAACATTATATAGTAGTTTAATGTAGTAATGCATGTACACGAAAACTTGAATTCTTTCCACACACAGTAATTTTTATTTTGGGTAAACTATCCACAATACATATTGTTGCATTTTTGTATTGTGATACATTGTGACGCCTCTATCAAAACCTGAACGGACGGTTCCTCACCGGTCAGACGCGTAACCCAAACCCAGACAGCCTGTAAGGGTTCCCAGAATGAAGCACACCTCTTCTACTGGAACCAGCCAGTACCGCAAACACACCAGATCCCACTGGAAACAACAGGAAGTCAGGCCAGCACAGACAGGAAGTCAGTTGTAGCAGTAGGGACATGTTTGCTAATTAAAGAGACTTCCTGTTCGTAAGGAAGCAATTACACTGTGATCTCCAAAGACGCACGAGTTCATGTTTTCTTCTATGCTAAAGCGGAAAACGTAACCAGGCTTTAATTTCACTTCATGTTTGATATTCAATTTCAATTCTTTGTATAGCACTTTTCACAATACACATCGTTTCAAAGCAGCTTTACGGAAACCTTTATGGAGTCCACATTACAATTTAGAGTGATCTGTTATCAGAGGAGTGATTGATTTTATTTGACCACTTAAATATAAAAATATGAAACAGTATGAAACTGTGTCATACATTAAAAAGAAAAAGAAAGTACATAAGTAGTCTGGGATAACACAATAAAGCCCAAAGACTTATTTCCATTGTGGTCCCTTGGAAACTGTCTTAAGTTATGTATTTCAGAAATGCACAAACATAATCACAGTAAGGTAAAAATGTATTAAACGATTCAATATTAATGCTAAAAATGCATTTAAACAATGTAATAATTTAAGGCAGAAACAATGAGCTTGAATGAATACTTGTTTGTTAACAAATGATAACGGCAGAACTGTAAATAACAATGTAAATAAACCAAATGAATTCTTAAAATTCAGGATGTAAACAGCTGTGGATTGAGTCCGATGTCATGTGACCAAACCAGCTGCAAGATGACACCACCACATGAGACATCATCGGCAGAAATGTGACCAAACCAGTTCTTCAGCACACATGACTCGTCTTCAGCCCACACACACACACACACACACACACACACACACACACACACAGAGACACACCTGAAGGGGGTTTGTTCTGAGATCACTCACACACACACACACACACACACTCACACACACCTGAAGGGGGTTTGTTCTGAGATCACTCACACACACACACACACACACACACTCACACACACCTGAAGGGGGTTTGTTCTGAGATCACTCACACACACACACACACACACACACCTGAAGGGGGTTTATTCTGAGATCACTCACACACACACACACACTCACACACCTGAAGGGGGTTTATTCTGAGATCACTCATACACACACACACACACACACACACACACCTGAAGGGGGTTTATTCTGAGATCACTCATACACACACACACACACACACCTGAAGGGGGTTTATTCTGAGATCACTCATACACACACACACACACACACCTGAAGGGGGTTTATTCTGAGATCACTCATACACACACACACACACACACCTGAAGGGGGTTTATTCTGAGATAACAACCGGCTGGATGTACATTATGCCTCTTATTACACGGATACTTGCCACATAAGTAAATAATTACAAACGAAATATTGATCTGAGTCGAAATGTTTTGTTAGCTCTTTAAAGCTCTTCAAACTAGACGGACATTTAAGAGATACGGTATACTGTCATACCACTTATTACACAGCATTTCAACACATAAATAATTATGGGGATAAGAGATATTGATTTCAGATTAAACTGTTTTAAAATCATAACTGTGTGTATCTTTATAATCCAACAGTTACAAAACAATAGTCACAAAATGGCAGCCGCGTTTGTATGAAACAAGAGAGAGCGAGTTCACGATACTGGATGGCATATCTAAATAATTGTACGCAAAATATTGATTCGACTGAGTTTTAATATTTTATTAGCTCATCAAAAGCAAAACTTCCATGAAGAAATTTTTTTCTAGCGAGGGACTTCAGTGAGCCTGTGTTTCTGTTCTCAGCGGCTGTTATCTGGGTATATTTGCGATTGACCAATCAGAATCAAGTATTCCACAAAGCCGTGTAATATATATATATATATAATACACAATTTTTATACATAGGGTCCCAGAATTCAAGAATTAATTGTAAAATGTACCTTTACAAAAGAATAGAATGGCATCAGATGCTACACTGATAAAAAAATGATTTACTTGAGAAGCAAAATGACGGAAAAATGTATGGGTTTATTAAAATGGAAAATAATGTATTATTTTTATTCTGACCCCATTTGGCAATTTTGTGTGTGTCTTGAGCACTTAAATTTGATACATAATAAAAAAAAATAAAAAAAACAAGACCTAAAAGTCACTTTGCTTTTGTATGTATCTTGATTTAAGAATGTTCAGATATTTGCTATGAAATCAATAATTGGCAACTTTTATGTGATTCATCTGTTCATAAACACAAGCCATCATCAAGTTTAAAATGTGGGGCTTTTATGGAGCTTCGATCACTGCAAAAGTGCCATGAATAAAAGAAAATAAGTCATATGGTTCACTAGTATCTTTAATATACTATTATAGTTTTCAGTAATATTTTGCAATAGTTTTTATATTTTTCATTTGAAAGGTTTTAGTCATTTTGTTGTGTGTGTTAGGCTAGTTTATTTTATTTTATTCATTTTAATCCAGTTTTAGTTTTGGTAACACTTTATTTTACAGTATCCTTGTTACATGTTGCATGTATTAATAACTATAAATTATGCATAATTACATGCAACAACCCTAAATCAAACCCCAATGTAGTTAATTATTATTACTCAGTTCTTACACTGTAACACCGACACCTTAAATATAAAGTGTAACCTTAATTTTAGTTCTAGTATTTAGTATTTTAGAATAAATGTTATCTTAAACATTACCTGAAGTAAATCAAAATATATACTTATTTTAAGGTAGTTGCTATTTCAACTGTTTTTAGTTATAACACTTTTATTTAGTTTTTGTGTGAAATTAACATATGATATCATGTCTTTAAACAGGCAAGTTGGTTAATTCAGGCACTACTACAGAATAATGCAATAATCTGAAGAAAAAACGAACTTTGTTATATTAGAAAAAGTCGATGAACATGTTGATTTGAATCCTGCTGAATGTCACAGAAGAAGTGTGATGCAAGCCATTGTAATTTCCCCAAAAATGCGACATAATCACAGCCAATCAGAACCTTTTTGATTATTAACTATGTGAATATTGATTTTGTTCTCGTGCGATGCTGCGGAGGTAGGGGAAGTTCACTGAGGCCGCAGTTTATCAGTGCTGTGTGTTCAGAACACAATGACTTTCTCACACATGATCTTGAAATAGATTTATCTCTGGTTGTTAGTCTCGCTTCATTCATCAGATTCCTCACTGAACACGTCTGAAGTTTGTATTTAATCAAATAAACAGCTGGAGTTGGTTTATATATAGACCCATAAATATGATTACTCCCCGTCAGGTGTTTCATGTTTGTGGATTATGATTTAATCAAGTATGTAAAACCGGGAACAATCTAAAGATAATTAATGCGTTCATTTTTAAGCAGTCTTTTAAGTTTAGTGTGTGTGTGTGTGTGTGTGTGGGGGGGGGGGTGTGTGTGTGTTTGTGTGTGTGTGTGTGGGGTGTGTGTGTGTGTGTGTTTGTGTGTGTGAGTGATCTCAGAATAAACCCCGTTCAGGTGTGTGTGTGTGTGTGTTTGTGTGTGTGTTTGTGTGTGTGAGTGATCTCAGAATAAACCCCGTTCAGGTGTGTGTGTGTGTGTGTGTGTGAGTGATCTCAGAATAAACCCCGTTCAGGTGTGTGTGTGTGTGTGTGAGTGATCTCAGAATAAACCCCGTTCAGGTGTGTGTGTGTGTGTGTTTGTGTGTGTGAGTGATGTCAGAATAAACCCCGTTCAGGTGTGTGTGTGTGTGTTTGTGTGTGTGAGTGATGTCAGAATAAACCCCCTTCAGGTGTGTGTGTGTGTGTGTGAGTGATCTCAGAATAAACCCCGTTCAGGTGTGTGTGTGTGTGTGTGTGTGTTTGTGTGTGTGAGTGATGTCAGAATAAACCCCTTCAGGTGTGTGTGTGTTTCTCAGAATAAACCCCTTCAGGTGTGTGTGTGTGTGTGTGTTTCTCAGAATAAACCCCTTCAGGTGTGTGTGTGTGTGTGTGTTTCTCAGAATAAACCCCTTCAGGTGTGTGTGTGTGTTCTCAGAATAAACCCCTTCAGGTGTGTGTGTGTGTGTTCTCAGAATAAACCCTTCAGGTGTGTGTGTGTGTGTGTGTGTGTGTCTGTGTGTGTGTGTGTGTGTTCTCAGAATAAACCCCTTCAGGCTGATGAAGACCTGATCCTGATCACCCTGTCGGGTTTACTCTGAGATGACAACCGGCTGGATGTACATTATCTCTTACATGAAATGGATCCTGGTCTGATGTCATTGTACGTAAAAAGAGCAGCGTGAACATTTTTCTGAACATCTTGATTCTGAACTTTAAACTGATTGAGCGTGTCACCCACCTCTGTGACGATGTTATTGGTCAGTCCTTCGGTGACGTTGTAGTCGTATCCGGCATCGCAGTCCCTCAGACCTGACGGCGTCCCGTTGATGAACACGAACTGCTTACACTGAGCCAGGCCTCCGTCTCCCTTCTCCGCGCGCATGGAGGCGTTGGCCGCCTGAGGAACGGGAGACGGTCCCGGGAGACGGCAGCGGAAGGGCGAGGACAGGGTCAGGAGCAGGTCACATGACAGCAGGAACGCCAGGAACAGGTTGGGGAGAACGGAGAGAGCGATGAGGAGCCGCTGCTTCCTTCGGCCGAGAGCCAGAATCATGACCTCTCCGGTGGGGGGGAGGGGGAGGGGCAGGGAGGAGGGCGGGGAGGAGGGGAGCGAGGGAGGGGGGGGGGGACACGGGGTCGGGGAGCCCAGCGGGGGGGAGGGTGATGTCATCGTTCAGATGGAGAGACCGGCTCGTTACTGACGCGGTCGCAGGGTGAAGAGAGAGAGAAAGAGAGAGAGAGAGAAAGATAGACGTTTGTCTGTGTCTCTCACTCTCTCTCTTCCTCTGCTCGACCGAACAACGAGAAATAACCTGCAGAAGAAAAAGGAACATGAAATCATATGACTGATGGATGGATGAAACAATAGATAGACAGACAGATAGATAGATAGATAGATATCAAATTCAAATGAAAGTATGACTTGAAGGTGAAATTAAAGAATAATAGAAAATACAAAGTTAAAGACAAAACAGGTGAAAGAATAACATGAAAGAATTAGCAGATGAAAGAAAAAAAAGGAGTGAAATGAAAGAACGAACAGATGAATAGAATGAAAGAACTGGAGGAATGTGAGTGTTATGTAACTGGAGAGAATAACAGCAACAATGAAACCATATAACATAAACACGAATATGATCATGCATATGAGCAGAGCTTTTAAATATCATTCACAAGTCCAGATATGAACATGACTTTATTTATAAAACATAGCAAGTCCTCACCTGCAACTGCTGACGTCTCCAGACACTGATCACATCAGATGATTTACAGCACACACACAATGATGATGTTCTGATGTGTTCTGGACCCGTTCGGCCCGTTCAGTCCGGCGTAATAAACCTCTCTCTCTCCACACACACACACACACACACAAACAAAAGCGCCTTGCTTCACTTCTGCTGATCCGACGCGTTCTGTCCGCCGCACGCAAACAAACTTGTTAAATGGAGGTAAATAAAGGCTGGATTCCGCTGTCTCGGAGATGATGACGGCCATGGACGGAAACGGATCCCGGCACCGAGACGCGGACGGGGCGGAAAAACTGGCCCGACTGGCGGCCAGTTTCGGAAAACATCGGGAACATTCGGGCATCTTCGGAAACATTCAACTAGACGCAGTTGCAGTACAGCCACACAACCGCGCGAGGGCGCCATTTCACCACGCGGGAAAACTGTTACAAAGGATTTTATTTACACTATATTACTACATGCGTACTATTAAAAAAAAAGCACACAATGGCTGTGGTCACTGCACTCTGCACACTATGTGAATTGTCTGCATGCATGAAATGAAAGGATGACCTACTACACATTTATCAAAGAAAACTCATATCAATCGTCATGCCATTTTTTGAGCTTATATGAAATATGATTAAAGATTCTACATTAATTTTAAATAAAACTTTAAATCTACAATTATTTATTTTTTAGACATGTGTCATGATTGTACTATTGTACTTTGCTACTATCAAATTCTTCCTCTGTGTTTTTGTAGTTTTCCAGTACAAATATCTGAACATTCTGAAATCAAGAATTACTTTTAGGTCTTTTTTTTTTTACTTTGGAAAAAGACAAGAATTTATATTTATTTAATTAAGAATAATTTTCTATTTTAACAAACCCATAATTTTGTATATACATAATATATATATATATATATATATATATATATAACTTTAAGCCTACTGTTAAATGTTAATATATTAAATATTAATAGTTTTTCAGACGAGTATCATGATAATACCATGCTATTCTGTACAATATAATATAATAAAATATTTTATTTTAATTTAAATTAATATATAAATCATTATATTATATTTTAATTTAACATACTATATTAATATAATATTATATTTTATTTGTTTTAATATTTATATAAATTGTAAGTAAAACTTTAGGCCTACTGTTAAATATTAGTTTTTCAGACAAATATCATGATAGTACCATGATATTCTGTATAATATATAAGTTGTATATTCATTTAAAACACAATTAAATACTATTATATATTAATTTAAAATAAAATGTTATATTTATACTGTAAGTATAATACCATTTTATTATATTATAATATTTTTATTATATATATATATATTTTTTTTTTAGTAAAACTTTAGGCCTACTGTAAAGTTTTTCAGACAAGTATCAAGATAGTGCCATGCTATTGTGCATAACATAATATATTATATTATAACAAAAGTTATATAATCAATTCAAAATAAAATATTATTATATTAAATGATGTATTAAATGTTGTACTTTAATTTCAAGTGAAGTGCGTGTGTGTTCAGGTGTTGAGCGTTTGCATCTCAGCCTGTCCTCTTGCTCTGTGTTGAGTAACAGAGGCTCGGTTGAAACACACACTGTTTCCTAACACTGTGGCAGATTTCAGGTCTGGGACCGCAGATTGCTCCACAGCCATACGGAATGAAGTTACAACACACAAACATCAACAGTTGTGTGAATTAATAAATGCCAGTGTTCTCTAGTGGACGTGGCTATGAGTGTGTCCCTGTGTGTTATCAGCCTCAGTTCATCTGGTGGTACGAGCAGCCAGAACCAGATAACTCACAGGAAGACCCCAACACCCCTGTGCTGTGATGCTATCTCCAGCTCTGTCCCACATGGTGTTGAAATCATCCGTCCCACTGAGGCTCAGCCTGAGCTCTTCCCGCTCAAACACCCGTGTCATCGTGTCCGTTTGCAGGGAGGAAAGATGACATTCTGCTATTGTGTTGTGCAATTGACAATCAATGCAGATTGACCAAAGAAACTCATTTCAGTGGAGGCAAATCTGCTTGATTTAGTGTGTGGGTAATATGTGAAAATTCTGATTCTGATGCATATTTTGTGGATACATTTGTTTTTTAATCATAGAAGAGCTTGTTTTTATGTCAAGTCTGGTTTTGTATGTTTGGATTAAAACAGCAGTTCCAATCAAAAGTTCTGAATTATAATTCTAAAGTTCCATTATTATAATAATATTCATAAAGACTGAATATTAATATAAAAGTCAAGAGTATTTTTCATATATGTCAGAACTGCATGTGTTGTGAACACATGACAGTGTTCACATGTGTTTTGTATGTATAACAATGAATTAATTACAAATTATGGAAATGTTACATGTAGTTACTGTAGTAATAACTATAAATTATGCATGATTACATGCACCTAATCCTAACCCAATAGTAAGTACATAGTTAATAATTATTACTCAGTACTTACACTAACACAGACACCTTAAAATAAAGTGCAACCCAAATTATTTTAGCAAATTATTTATTTTTGACATACATTATGTGTTTGTAATGCATTTTTCTTGCTTCAGATATTCATTTGTTTAACTGTTAAACACTTTACAGTAAGGTCTCGTTATTTAACGTTCGTTAATACATTAATAATGAGCAAAACATTTGTTATAGCATTTATTATTCTGTTCATGTTAATTAATAAAAAACACAACTGTGCATTGTTAGTTCATGTCAGCTCAGGTCCATTAAATAATATTAACAAACAATTTTATATTTTAATAAATGTTAGGGTAAATTATGAAATTTACTAACTAAAATGAATAAATGATTTTGACTAATGATGAAAAATAATTCGAATTTTCCTTATTGTAAGATGTAACCTTTACGTTTTAGATTTATCTGAGAAGCCATTCAGTACAAAACATTTTAAAATTAGATCTGTCGATTTTTTTACTATTTTAGAGAAAACTTCAAAGATTGTGTCTATATACAAACTGACTTTCAAAAAATAAAGCAACCATGAGAAATACTCACTGCAGAATCTCCGATCTCTCCGGAGAGAATAAAAAAATTAAACGAGGTACAAGATTGAACTATTTATTTAAAGTCATAACAGAAAACGCTTGAGTTTGTTGTGCTTTTGCTTTTGACTTCCTGATGTATAACAACCAACATCAGTTTATCATTTCAAAATGACAGGCATTCCTGCTTTAGATGTTTGCAACTAGTGAGATTTGACATTCACTGAAACTATAAGATCTAATCTAAGATCAAGGCAACACTTTATTTTGATGGTCCCTGTTGAACATTGTTGACTAGGAGTAACTTTACAACTAACTAACTAACTCTCATTAGAGTATTAGTAGACTGTTTGCTTAATATCTAATAACTAATATTCTTCATCAACAGACATTCTCCAGACTATAAGTATCTTTACAACTACATGTCCACTTATTCTCCTAACCGTACCAGTCTCCTAATACTCTACTAACACTATCATGTAGGTGCAACGTTACTTATAGTCAACAGAATGAGTTAAAGGTGCAGTGTGTAATATTTAGGAGGATCTGTTGACAGAAATGCAATATCATATTCATAACTATGTTTTCAGTGGTTCATAAAGACCTTATATAATTAACCGTTATATTTTTATTAGCTTAGAGTGAGCCATTTCTATCTACACACACGTTTCTACGGTGGCCCTGAGCGGACAAACGCGTTTCGTCATTATGTTGTTCTTCGTGTAAAGATCTAGTTAAAGTCAGCGAATAAAACACTGACACAATAATGAACAAAACAATAATATTTGCAATAACATCGTTTTACTGAATGATTAAGTTAACATAATTTCTTAATTTATCTTTGTAAAGAAACTGGCTACTCTCTGCGGTCTCAGAAAACGACATCACTTCCTGTCAGCCACTATAACTTCTGTTGCGTGTGATTCGCAATCTCACCACTAGATGTCGCTCTAACTCACACCGCACCTTTAAAGGGACCATGAAAATACAGTGAAACCAAGATGAACAGAACCTGGGGTGTCTCAGCAGTTGTCGTCCTGCTCTTTGGCCAGTAGGTGGCGCTGTGACAGATAGTGTCTGAGCGACTCCACCTCGTGTGACAGGCGCTGTATGTGCATCTGAAGCCTGTGGTTCTCGTCCTGAAGCTGTAGCGCCCTCTGCTGGGTCAGCTGGATACGCCGGCGAGCTTTATCACGGCTCTTCCTCACCGCGATGTTGTTGCGCTCTCTGCGCAGCCGATACTCAACGCTGTCTTTACTCAAGCCTTTCTTCTGTCCCGCCTGGCGGAGCGCGGGCACTGGCGGTGGCAGAAGAAACTGGGAAAAATCCTTCCCATAGATCAGTAGTTCCCCAGAACGGAAAAGAAATAAAGTTCATGACTAATACAGAGATTGGAAAACTCACAAAACAAACACTAGTTCCAATAGATTTGGCGTTAAAATAAAGTGCTACGATTCTTTCACTCTCACGTGACATTCCCAGATCATAAACATTTCTCCCACTTCTTCATTGAGCTCACAGTGCATTATGGGATTGCGTTCTGCACGAAGATACAAGAGCTTTAACGTGTCACATATCTATTCTACTAGTGTGGATTTCATGAAGACTCGTTTACATTTATTAATTTAGCACATGCTTTTTTCTTTTTTCAGTTTTATAAACACTTTTTTTTTCATCTATCGTGCACACACACACACACAAGGTTTTTTTAATCTAATTAATGTTTTGAGCAGGTTCATATAATTTGCAAATCATTTGTAATCTTTTTTTTTAACTATTAGGTATACTGTTACACTATATATATGTTAAATAATAAAATACATGGTTAAAAATATTTTGGACTGGCAATTTAAGTAAAAATTAACAGGAAACAATCTTTCCACCATAAACCGTCATTTCCACCACTACACAGTTTTTAAGAAAAAACAATCATGTGGATCTAAATGTATTTTAAATCAAGTATTAATAGTTCATTGCTTACAATATATGTGTGAGTGACTTAAAAAAAAAAAAAAAAAAAAAAAAAAAAAGAGTAAAAATGAAATGCTGTAGGCAAAAATCCCAACTCGTGGCATTTATCAACTTTAAATAAAAATGTATAAAGTTCATGAAATATTAAGATTTATTTTGTTACATGATTAGGTAGCCACTGATGTTGTTGACTGATACATAATCTTATATAATCAGTTTTACAATATTATATTGTAATAAAATACATAAATTGAAAATTGGTGGAAATCACCCAACTATGCAAATAAAAACCAGTTCTACATATGAATAAAACTCTAGTTTTTCGATTATATTAAAATAACACTAGTTTATTAATTATGTCTGAGAATACCAGTAAAATTAATTAGTAAATAATTACATGACTAAATAATTCATATAAGTGAATATTAAATTAGATAGAATAGTTAAATATTATATAAAACATGTTTTTTAAAATAATTATAATATATTTTATTTTAAAACATTTTCTGGAATAATGTTTTTTATGTGTTTGCATGAAATTATTTGAGGCACTGAAATAATTACAATTAATAATAAATAAAGAATTGTCGTAGGGAAATATTAATGTGAGATTCCATTGAATGTTTGTGGTTTTCATTAACATTACATGTTAAAAAATATTTTTAAATCGATCCTTTAATATAAAATTTTAACATTCAAAGAGGGACAAGCATAAAACTGCAAAATCTGCTAATAAACTGCCTTGCAGAATCATTTTTAAAAGAAAACAAGGGCAAGATTTGGTGGTTATAGGATGTTGGATCATGAACTTCATAATGACAATGTATTTGTGCATTTGTTTGTTTATTTATTTACATAAAAAGGCCAAGGACACAAAAGTGCCTGTAGTTGGAAA
>CM060639.1:1858563-1938563 GCA_030578275.1 Meda fulgida
GAATTGAGTGTTATAAAGTCAGAATTGAGTGTTATAAAGTCAGAATTGAGTGTTATAAAGTCAGAATTGAGTGTTATAGATCTGAATTGAGTGATATAGAAACAAGCTTCCATAAATGTTTTAGCATCTAATCAAGTCCCACCCTACAGTAGAATATCCCAAATATATTCACAAATACATCCCAATATAGAAAGCCGAATATGGCATTTGCTAGCATTCTGAGGGTTACTAACCTGACGACACACATCAACAGCCAGCGTGTAACTCCTGCACTTCAGACAGCTGAAGGCGAGCCGGAATCCTGCGAATCAGATTCCAGTGCAACAGTTGTAAAGGCAGATTATGATGTTCATGCTCTTATTTTAACAGGAATAATAAAACCCACCGACTGCAGGATCGACTCCGTTGCAGTATTTCCAGGCCAGTTCATATTGCAGCGCTGCATCTCTGTATCTCTGCTCGTTCTCCATCATCAAACCGTGATACTCGTACGCTTTACAACACGACTGAATGTTCACAACACAAAACAAGTGTTATTTAAAGTTGAGAAAAGACAAGCAAAAACAACTGATCATCCGTTTATTTATTATCCTGAATTTTTTTTCTTTATTTTTCCCCCAGTTTTATAAGCAAATTCTCTCTCTCTCTTTATAATATATATTTTTAAATATGACATTATTTTCAATAATTGTAAACTATTTTATCATTATTACTATTATTTATTTTAAGTTATTTTTATTATTATTAACTATTATTTATCTAATATAGCTTAACTCAATTAAAGTATCTGTAAAATTATAATCTTAATATTATATAAACTTAAATTGCATAATTACTAATATTTACCATGTACTACAAATTATTTACTTTTAATTATATATATTTTTTATTTACTTCATATTTATTGTATACATTATATACACACACACACTAAATATTAAGTAAATAAATGTTTATATATATATATATACACACATACATGTATCTGCTATATGCATATACATATTCAAGTTTTATAATATATTACATTTACTTCACATTTATTTACTATATTAATATTCCTTATTTACTATTAATTATATTGACATTTATATATTATGCATGAATGTATGTTTTTCTTTTATGTGAATGCACATGTAAAACACTCTTTGTAAACACTGTTTTTAAAAAGGTGCTATATAAATAAAGCTTACATATTTACTTGTATTATCAGGCGTAATAAATAAACACAAACATGTTTTTAGAAATTGCAGATGTGAACAAATGTGTGTAAACTTCAAAACTGAAGTTCACATTAACATTTTGTGTGCATTTTTAAGATTCAGACAAAGAAGGTACACTGTGTTTGTTGCTGATTTCAGCCAGTCTAACACGAGCAAACACAAACCTTGTTATGTCGTATGCAGCTGTCGAGCAGTTTGTCCACGTGATTGTATTTTCCCAGCTTTATGTACATGTCAGCCAAGAGCAGGCAAGCGTTCTCTAAGTGATCAGCGTTCGCATCGGTCCACTCCATCCGGGTGAGGCGTTTCAGGAAGTTTCTGGCTCTGGGAATCTGTTTAAGCTGAAGGAAACCTTGAGCCATCGCGAGCAAAGATGCCTCTAACATCACCTGCAGATCAGGACAGCATATCATGCAGAAATCACATTACAACACAAGTAATGGAAGTGCAACATGCCATAAGGGTGTGTGTGTGTGTGTGTGTGTGTGTGTGTGTGTGTTTGTGTGTGTGTGTGTGTGTGTGAGAGGAATGAGTGAGTGAGTATATATATATATATATAATTTTATTTTTTATCTTCATATTAGTTCAATTCTTTTTCATTTTTTAGTTACTGTTACTTTTTTTTTTTTTTTACATTTTATAGTTTTTTAATTAATTTTTATTTGAGTTTCAGTTTTAGTTAAATGATATTGACAAATGTTGCTTTGGCAATTGTATTGCAGTTATTTATTTAATTTCAAGTAACAAAAATGCCTTTTTTATGGTTTTAATGATGACTTTAGATAAGGGTCCAATTCTCATTATTAACTAACTATTAACTCTTACTTTTGGATCAAAATACAAAAGAAATGAAGGTTTTTGATGAAAACATTCCAGGATTTTTCTCCATATAATGGACTTCAATGGGGTCCAAACGGTTCAAGGTCCAAATGAGCGTTTCAGTGCAGCTTCAAAGGGCTTTAAACGACACCAGACGATGAATAAGGGTCTTATCTAGCGAAACCATCCGTCATTTCTAAAATAAATAACAAAGTTAAAGTTTTATAAGCACAAACGCTCGCCTTGCTCTGTTCTGTGATGCGCGTTCGTGACGTCACGTGATACGCAATTACGTTGAAAAGGTCACGCATCACAGAACAGAGCAAAAATCCTGGAATGTTTTCATCAAAAACCTTAATTTCTTTTCGACTGAAGAAAGAAAGACATGGACATCTTGGATGACATGGGGGTGAGTAAATTATCAGGAAAAGTTTTTTTTAAAAGTGAACTAATCCTTTAAAGACTAGATGAAGGAGTTGATGTATAAGTTTAAGAGAACTAGCAGTGACTTTAGTGTCTTACGCTGTTGGACAGCGAGTCCGTGAGCTCCAGCACGGCTCTCTCCACACGGCGGTCCTCTTTACTGTAGATCCCACAGAGGTTGCACAGCAGCCGGAGTTTGTCCTGCTCAGATTTACAGCGCGGGCGAAACATCGACAGCAGATTTCGAGCGGTGCCCAGTCTCATCTCATTCTCTGACTCGCTGCAGGAGAAACAATCACAGGTAACAGACATGAAATCATCTGAAAACACAGACTTCATCAGTTCTTCTGACCTCAAGTCCTTTGGTCCTTCATCTAAAACATCCCTGTCAGGGTTCAGACAGATCTGGACCATCAGTTCTAAGGCTGGTTCTCCCCAGTCCACGTCTCCTCGGGCCCGGTTCAGGTGCGTCAGCGCCTCGGTCACATGGTAGGTGTGCCTGAGGTCAACCATCACACAAACAGCCTATCACTGTCTTATAAAGCCCATTGAGAATAAAAGCCCGTTCACACACAGAACAATTACTGTATTAGCGTACACACCAGCGGATGTTTATTCTAAGCACATGCTTAGATGGATTCTGATTGGCTGTCAATTTTTTTATCGTTCATCAGCTGCAAAAAAAAAAAAAAAAAAAAAAAAAACGTTCTGAAATTGATTCCAACGATATCTATAACGTCAGTGGCGTTATTGTTATAGCTGTGGTGTGAACTCTGCTATTCTTTATTAATGAGAATTTTTAGAACTATATCTTTATCGTTATCTTTATAGTTATTGTCCTTGGTGTGAACGGGGCTTAAGAATATTTTGAGGACACATTTAGATATAATAATAAATTGCCCTCTATTAGTTAGTCTAGATTAGAAATGAAAGCACAGGCAATGAACTTTATATGAACATGAACTTTAGCAAATTATATTTTCTCTTTCTAAAAAAATGTAAAGGATGTTTGGATGAATCTCACAAAATATATATATATATATATATATATATATATATTTAATATATATACACACATATAGTATGTATAGAGAACAAAGGAAAAAAAATCAAAATTCAAAGAAATTGACAATGAAATTGAATTAAAAATTGAAACAATGAAAATTAAGCAGAAATTATTTTTTAGGATTCTGACTTTTTTTTAGGACTGAAAAAAAATTTTGCTCAAAATGGTAATGATCCTAAATAATATTTTCAGCTTAATTTTGATTTTGAATAGTTTTTTTCTTAGTTTAAGGTGAAATGGTTAAACTTCATGAGAAACAAACTTCTCTACCATCCTTAATCTTTTCAATAGACTATTGTTCACTGACCAGAAGTAAAACCCCTTGCAGTAATTAAACCCCGGTTCTCTGACCGACAGCACACAGAACTTTTCACACGCCTTAAAAACAGACTGGGCGTCGTCTAGTTTCCCCATCCTGCGCAGAATCTGTAGAAACTTGGCCATGGCATGAAAGTTGTCTACCGTAAATGGAAACAGACATGAAATATTTGAATGTAATAATTATGTTTGAGTTATGTCAGAAACACACCTGGGTTTCGCTCCATTATAACAGCATAAATCTTGACGGCTTCCTCTTTTTGGTTCTTCCAAAATAATGTATCAGCCAACAGCTGAGGATAAAACCAAACACAGTCAAACCAAAAATTATTCAGACAGATTTTTTTTTTTACTAGTGTGTGAGTACACTATAGTTCATTTATGTAAGTGAGGAGAGCAAAATAAAGTAAACTGTGACATATTATACTCAAAAATTCTTCATACAGTGACTACCAGTAACATGAATACACATTTGGGACCAAAAATGATTCGGACACTTTGAGCTGATCATGTTTTCTTCAGTGTTTTTCTGTAACTGCTAATGCTCTTTTCACACACAGACTGAACAACATGAAGCATTACTTGGTCACTGGTGGAGCTAAACTGGTATTATCTAATTGTGTAGTTAAATTTACCAGATATTCAACATAATTCATGTGTGAGAGTCTAACAGAAGGACGGACAAAACCAGTGAAATATTCACGAGTTCTTGTCATATTTTAGTACCATTTTCTAAACTATAGCGAATAAACTGATAATGTGAGAAATGTTGAAGGAGTCTGAATAAAATAAATGCGTTTGACTGTACATGGATAAATCTCATTTGGAAACCGATACCATTGAGGCAGCGGAGTGGTTGTGGTTGAGCTGCAGGATCTTCACACACAGTTCCTCGCTGTAGTCCAGTTTCTGATGATCATAGTGTAACTGAGCGAGATGAAGGATGATCTGCAGGTGGACAAAATCGAGCATGACAAAAATGTGACATAGTAAAACATCCCCTCCGAATCTCACGACTACATTCACTAACTGACCTCTTCATTGTCTGGGCTGTGGTTTAAAGCGTCTGTATAGTGTAGTTTGGCCGTTTCCAGGTCGTGTTTGAGGTGAAACTCATGAGCCCAGTCACAACAGATGGACGATAACAACTTCCTCTCTTCCTCTAATTCTGCTGGACGCTCATTTCTAACACGGCAAACTACTTTTTGCTGGATATCATGTGCCTGACAGAAGAGCAAAAATACACTTATATTTGCTTGCACATAACAAACTTGCCCAACAATGCTAAAACGTTGCAATCCATTTGTTATTCATGTCAGAAGCACGTTTGCCTCAAGTACTGCACGGGGCATCAGTTTATTGTCAGGAATTGGTGCAACATTGTAGACAGCATCACTGATTATAATGGGTTCTATCTGCTTTAGTCGCGTCGTATCGTGCCGCTGGCGTATCAACACCGTTTTAAAGGGGAAAAGAATCGCTCCAACAGAAAACACTTGCCTGAAAACGTTTGTAGTCTGTTACTGCCGTTATTTCTATGGCTGTGTCCAAAATCGCCTCTTATACCCTTAAATAAGGCACTATTTGAGGGGACATCCATTTGTAGTGGTGTTTGAAACCATAGTGGATGTTATCGAGTGCACTCATTCAATCCCATAATGCACAGCAATAACAAGTGCGGCTAGAAAATACCCATAATGCACTGTGAGTCGTGTACCGAATGCATTCCCGCGTCTGACCAGAAGATGGCGCACACACCTGAATCATCCATCCATCCATTTTCCAAATCGCTGGTCAAATGTGGGTACAGCGTAATATCACACAGGAATAAATTACGTTTAATTGATTATTGAATTGTTTAATTATGGTTTATACATAAGTTTTCAAGACAGAATTCAAGATAAATCTTTTCATCTTACCACTGGAGCCAGTTTGCTAAGTTTCAAATAATTATTAAACAACGAGAACAAAGGATTTCATTCACTTCCTCAAGTGAACTATATTAGTGGACTAATGTAGGGAATGGTGAATGAGGGTATAGGATTTCAAACACAGCCCATGATTTAGCTGCGTCACCATGCTACACATTTGCATAATGTCCGGCTACTGGCTGATTGCACCTTTTTTGCCGCCACTGACCAATCAGAACAGACTGGGCTTTTCAGAAAGGCAAAACAGGAACTTCAAACAGAGCGTTTCAGGCACAGGGTTGTAGAAGTATTACAGTATAAGGAAAATGTTTGAAAATGAAACTGTAAATAATGTAAATGTATTCTAGCAAACCCCCAAAACTTGTAAATAAACAAATGGGCACCTACCGTTGGATATAACTTTGAAAATGCTCACAAACCTTTTGCACGACGTCCAGAGTGGACTCGTTCTTGGCCCGTAGCACTTTTACTAACAGTCGTAAAACTTTTACATCATTCATCATTGTAGTCAATGCAGTAGCTGCAAAAGCAGAGAGAAAAAAAATCAATCTGAGAACAATAATTCCTGTTTCTCATGGTATTTAGTCATGTTTATTTGAGTTGTAATTACTAGGTTGATGTTCCAAGGCCTTTTCCAGGACCTGCTGAGCTTCCTCCAATCGTTTGAGTTTAAGGAGCAGTTCGGACAGCTCAATACTCAAACAACAGTCCAGCGCATCGGTCTTCAGAGCCGTCTCATAGTAGCTCACCGCCTGAAACATGGGAAACATGTTAAGTGCTATCAAAGTAAATGTCCTCTGTAAACCTGTAGAAGCCACTTGCCTTGTGATATTCATGAGCCTTCACTAAAGCCTGGCCTATTTTCTTGGCTAATGTGTATTCAGGAGCCATCTTCTCTACTTCTTGGTAGATCTTGACCGCTTCCTCTGGCTTTAAGAACAAAATATTTGTTATAGTTCATCAAGATTTTGTGAGAGGTTTGGTACTGAGAAGCCAAATGAAAATCCCAGAACATGAAATATATACCTGGTGTATGTTCATGAATGCATCAGCCAGCAAGATGCTAGTATGAGGTCCTGGAAGCTGCTCACATATTTCTCTGAAACATATTTAGCTTAAGATTGCGAGTAAACTTCCACATAATTTAGCAAAAAAATACTTTTTTAAAGATACTAAAGGAGTTTTCTTACAGCTTTAGAGTGAATCTCATGTCACCCATATTTCAAAAGAAATAGTAAAAAGATTTTTTTTTTACATTGTGACATTATTTCATAATTACCGGTATGTTTATTTTACCCCAAATTCAAATTTCTGATTTTTTTTTGTAAATTATCCTCAATAGTGATTCTCATTAGATTTTAATAAATATTTGTTTCCTCTAAATGCACTTACATTGTGAATAAAAAAAAGATTTTTGTTATGATATTTTTAATTAAACCGTAAAAATGACTAATCAACAAAAGAGTAAAGTAAATATCTCATATTATTCATTTACATATTTCTTTTCCTGCTGTAAATGAATATTTATATCACCATAACAATATCTTATTATCATAAAAATAATTTAAATATATATATTTATTATACAGGGCTTGACACTGTGGCTAGTGGTTTTCCAAAGTTACTAGCCATTCAGCCTTTTCACTTTAATAACATGGGGAAAAACTGTCATACAGATGTTTTTAATATTATTTCTAATATATTATCTTCTCATAATTTGGCTCCAGGTTTATTAGGCTGCTGTCACTTTAAGACCTGACGCACGGATGCAATATACTGTAATACTTGTGTTTTATTTCTCAACTGTTTACGTTCACATAAAACATAACTGACTGTTTACGTGAATACTCGCCAAGACTGGCATTTTGACATTATTTTGTGTGTATTTGAATGTTTAAGCGCAATAAGCACTGAAATCCATCCGCGTCTGGCGGGTTGGCGAGCGTTAATGTCAAGCCCTTATTTTTACTTTATTCTATTTAAAAAATTTCTCTTACGATTTTGAGAAAATTAAGTGGACATGACCCGTCACTCATAAATGATGTACGTAAAGTTCTCACCTGTAACATGCAATGTAAAGCTTCTTGTTTCTTTTCCTCTCCAGGTAAATGCGAGCCATCTTCTCACGGGCTTGGATATAGGTTGATTCAGTAGGCAGAATGTTTTGCAGGATGGCCACAGCGGCGTCCACATCATCTCTCGCCAAAGCCAGATCCACATTAGCAAGCATGACACGCGTCTCCTCTGGTGTCCCTTTGAAGAGCAGAATGGCGTCTTGCAGAACTTTAGTGGCCTCGTGCTGAGGAAAGAGAAAGTTTCACAGCATTCTTAAGACACAAGAGAGCTCAGAAGGGGCTGGTTGGTTCAAATGTTTTTTTAATCATTTTTGGGTATTCCTTTGGTCAGTGTTGGGGAAATTACTTTGTAAAGTAATGCAATACAATATTGCATTACTCCCTAGTAACTAGCAGCTGTGTTGCCATTCTGGATAATGAAAGAATAGGATGCAGGAGAAAAAAATGTAACATTTCTTTACTAATAAAACAAAAAAAATCTATAGCCATTTTTGCTTATCGTGCAACTGAATGATCGAAGGTCAGAAGCAAGTAAATTGGTCAATAAAGTGAGATTAAATGCATAAAAATGTATGTTTTATTTAACATATTTAGTTATTGGAGGTTTGCATAGTATTCTGATTCTGAATTTCACTGATTTTATTAATTTTTAGGAATAGTGAATCTTTTTTTGTGTGCAAGTGAGATGAGTAAATGCTCACATTTAGTCTAGACCTACAATAACCATCATGTTTGCACACAACGCCTCTGCACTTCGATTTGTCTCAATATGAGGACAAGAGAGCTGTCAGTCAATAAATGGGAAAACAATGTAATCTGTGTTACTTCTTTGAAAAAGTAACTCAGATGTTTAGTAGTAAATTTTTTAAAAGTAATGCATTACTTTAGGTAATCAGAGTACTTTTTCAAGTAACTAGTAACTCAATGTACAAGTTACTTGTAATGAGTTCCCCCCCCCAACACTGCCTTAGGGGAAAGTGCAGACTGAACCTGTTGTCCGTTGAGTCTCAGGGCCTCTGTGAGCTCCAGGAACACAGACACTTGCTCACTGCTGGAGACTGAAGACTGCGGCCCCTCTGAGGGCCTGCGGACCCCTGCCATGTTCATTGTAATGTTCAGGCACTGAATAGCCTTCTTCAGGTCTCCAGACCTCAGCAGAGCACGAGATTTGAGCAGATTAAACTGGAATTGATCACGAACCTGTAAAAGACAAATCACAGACATGAGCTCAAGATATAAACACACAAATAGCCTCCAGTTACACTACCGTTCATAAAGAAATTCATACTTTTATCTACAAGACAAGACATTTTGCTAGGCGGCCATCTTTGAAACGCCTCTCGGACATGCAAGTGCAGCTCCTATCTCTTTGAATGCGGAAACATCAAATTCTCCCAAACTGCTTGCCAAGCTTACGATTGAATTTGAAATCTCTTATGAGACAACAACTGTCTCATCCATTTTGTTTCTAAACGCTCGAATCATGACAGAAAACTACATTTTTCAGGCTGGAACAAGCTAATGCGCATGCGCAGTGGAAGAGTGCGTATGACTGTTTCTATAGGAACCAGAGCTTCTAACGGCGCGATGACTTTCCCAATCAGCGATTGGCTCTTATTTAGAAGGCAGGACTTATTCCCCCATATAGAGCATTGCACTTTTCCCCATTCAAAACAATAGTAGAAACTCATCTTGGGCCCTATTTTAACGATCTGAAACACAAGTATCAAACGTGAAACGCAAGTAACTTTGTGGGCGGATCTCGGCCTGTTGCTATTATAATGGCGGGATAAATGACTCCTGCGCCCGACGCAAATCTAAAATGTGTTGATCTGAAGTCGCTACATTACTCATAGGTGCGGTTTGGGCGTAATGTGCAATAAACCAATCAGAGCGTCATCTCACATTCCTTTTAAGAGCAGGCGTGCTTGTTCCACGGCGAATTGCTATTATAACGGCGGATCTGCAGGAGCGGTTCACAGCGAGGAGACCGACGTTCTCGTCAGGGCCGTAAAACACAGAGAAGTCACATTGTATGGGGATGGAGAAACACCCAAATTAGCTTCGGTTAAGCAGGCGTATAATAATCTGGGTAAATATGTTAGCTAGATTATGCCTATTTTTTCATATCTTCATGGACACCACAATGATTTCCCTCGTGTGGTAATATTTTTCCTTGTAATTATGTATGGTTTGCAAAAATGGGAACTGCTACGTCTGTGTAGATGAGAGAAGCAAAGTGTATGCACATTGTGCACATGCTACATTATGGCCAAGCATGTGTCCTTAAAATAGCATCTGAATATCACGGCTTTAGACTAGGTTTTTCCTGGTCTGAATTGTTTTCTGAAACTGTAAAATAGCACCAGGGAACGTTTGCATTCACGCCTCCTCTTTTTGCTGAACCGCCCCGGGAGCGCAAGTTCATTCCCTAATTTACCGACGTGCGTCTGTGGAGGGAAAAGTAATAAATATGAATGATACATGCGTCGGTGTATAAAGTCAATTGCGCTGGGTGCAAGATAGGGCCCTATGTGTTATTCTATAGTCTTTGCTTTTATGCAGCAAGGACACATTATATTGAAGTCAAAAGTGACAGGGAAAAAAAACATCCATTTAAAATCTAGTGGTCAGAGAGATAGTAAAAATAGTCATGAAAAACTAGTGGACTTTAAGGGGGGAAAAAAGACTTCTCCAAATACAATGCATTTCACACAAGAAAAAACAATGTACTTGACTGCGCAAAACGCCGCTCCTCTTTCACCTGGAAGTTGATGCTGACTCCAGCCTCCAGGCAGCTCAGACACGCGCTGTGGTCTCCAGCGCTCAGGTGCAGTCGGGCCTGCAGAAGGTGGATCTCCGGCACGCGCGGCTCGTTCTCCATGCACAGGGTCAGAAGCTGCTGGGCTGTCCTGTGATCGCCTGCAGAGGCATTCTGGGATTGTTATCACTGCAGTGTTTATCATAACCTCAGGTGACGCATTTAAATGTTCCTCTATCTCGACACACTTGCCTAGAAGGAACTTGACGTAGGCCATATAATAACAGCTCGCTGACATGCCAGGAATGGCTTTGACGACCGTTTCTAAGATCATATTTGCGTGTTTGAGCCAAAATGGTGCAGTTTGTCCAGGAATGAGGAGAAAATCCTGTGAAATCACACACAAAAAATAACTAATTGACTAATTCCAGAAGTAAAAATACTCTTTTCTTACATTTTCATTCATGCATCTGGCAGATTCTTTTATCCAAAGGGACTTACACTGCATTACATTTTTATCAGTTCTTGCATTCCCTGGTAATCAAACCCACAACCTTGATTTTGCTAATGACTTGATATATTACGAAGGATAAAACACCTGCTTGGACTCCAGGTGCATGCGCACTATTCGCAGGAGAAAATTGAGGTCCAGCATCTGCAGGTATTCGACACCATAATTTATGCCACGGAGAGCAGAGAAATGAAGCTCTGCGGAGTCTTTCAGAAACTGCATCACCGTCTTCTCGTCTGCTTTCTGCTTCCTGGACAAAATGGCCTTCAGCAGAGCAACTTCCTGTTTAATCAAACATATGAACATCAGTTACACAAAACTACTAAAGGCATTATCAGGGTTAATTATTACCTATCTAAACATTTCTTGAATACGGTCTAACGCCACTACTAAACGTGTGTAATAAGAGGAGATTCTGCTTATAGAAATCAGCTTTTTACCGCTACGTTTCCAAGAGACTCCTGCACTTCACAGAAGAACGCGAGCTGTTGGGCGGCTTCTTCAAGCTGATCACACATCAGCTGGCATCTGATCGTGCCTATGAAGATAAAAATATGTTAATGCATAGATTTATGTGTCTATACTATAGCAACAATAGGAATTTAACAGATTTTAAATGAATCCTGTTTTAGGACTATTAAGATTTTTTTGCAACTTGACAATTTAAATGACAATGAAAAACATATTCCCTCAAATCCACGTTACAAAACTAAGGCATCAACTAGCATTAACAATGAGCACTACATTTGTTACAGTTGTAAACATTAGTTAATAAAATAAAATTGTTTATTGTTAGTTCATGCAAAATTGCATTACAGTTTTGTACAGTGATGATAATGTGCTGCTGCCTGGATGTGACGATACTGTACCTACTAATGCTGATGTGCATTTGGGGTCTGTTCTCAGTGCTGTAGAGTAGCATTTATGTGCGTCTTTATTCTTGTCTTGGAGACTGAGCAGATCGCCGAGCTCACAGAGGACATCAGGTGCTGGTGCACGTGACGAAACCCCACGCACAAACACAGTCAACATCTGAAGGATCTCGGTGTTGTGTCCACACTGTGTGTACACACACACACACACACACACACACACACACACACACACACACGCAAATTATCAGAATTGACTTTTGTTGGCTGTAAGCAGAGGTGTAAAGGTCCAGAGGTCAGAAAGTAAAAGTCCTGCCATATGTTTATTCCACCCATGAACTCATCCAGCTGATTTCACTAATTAGTTCTATCTCCTGGCTGAACAACTGTGCTAATTAGCAAATCCAGGTGATTGAAACAAAATACTGAGGAGGACTTTTACTTTCTGAACCTGGACTTTACAACTCTGGCTGGAAGTTTGTTTGTTTGTCCTGTTTATTTTGTATATTAGCACTGTATGTAGTGTCACAATTTGTTTTTGCATATTTACAATAAAAAATAAAAAATAAATAATCAGGACGGAGAGATTAGTCTCAAGCCAGTGAAACAAGCTCCAAATCAAAAACTAACAGCTCATGACCCAAGGGCAAGAAGTATCATGGAAACAGACACTTAGGGATGCAAAAAAACCCTGTGAGGACAGTGTGTTCAGTGCTAAAGTGTAATAAACAAGCCTGGTCTATTAACACATTAGCACTGACAGTGTGTAAGCAGACACAAATGTTTAGTGTTTATACTGAGCGTGATTCGCACCAGTCGGCTGATGGGCGCTGTGATGTCCAGATGCAGGCTGGGATTACTGGGCTCAGAGATCTCAACTGCATTCATTAAAGCTTGAAGACGCTCTTTCACCTGAAATACACAATAGAATAACATTTGTGGGTCATAGACAAATAAGAATGTCTGAGATAAAAGGAAAAGGAAGCTTAAAAAAAATAACTAAATTTATATGGTTTCCACATTCTTAGGGTACGTTTACACGACAGCGGTGTAATAAAAACAGAAGCATTTCCCTTAGTGTATAGACGACAACAATGTCAAAAGGATCCCCGTAATTCACACGGATCCGCAAAAACGGCTAAAAACGCTCTATTCTGCTGCCAGGCCAGTAGATGGTGATGTCACTTTGTAAAGAAACTACGCGCTTTTAAAGAACACGTTACACGCATGTGCATGACCTCACAGCTGTTACAAATATACGTTTTTGTAGTTTACATGGAGATGATAAAAAGTGTAAATGAACGGATTTCATTTACGCATAAAAAGTTTTTTATGAAAAAATTGTTGATGTTGATTTACAGCATTTTTTAAAAAAAGTTCATGCCATTTTTAGAGTCCCATTTTAGTCAATAATTGTATCCCTTAAAACTCATGTTTGATAACCAAAATTACATATTTAAATGTAAAAAAAAAAAAAAAACCATTTCTTCATGCTTTAAATATGCTGAATGTAACTCGACACCCTTGCATCATTAAGTATGCGTGGTTCTATGAATATGCAAATGAGCCCCGCCCCCACTCACTCCCTCACTCAGAGATCCACTGGTTGACGAGCACACGTTGATCTGATTGGTTACAAGGTCGTTTGTGACGTCAGAAACACCAGCGATTTCAGTGTTTTTGAGACTGTCTTTGGTTCACTGCAGTTTTAAGCAGAAAATACTCAGCAATGCTGTCGACTTATGAACTTACACATGTGTGTCTTAAAGCATATTAAAAACACCACATAGACACATACTTGTAACAACATTAAAAACTTGATTTTCATCACAGGGGGACTTTAAAATAAGTAGAGTGGTATAATCAATTTATTTCAGGTTTTAAATAGTCCATTACACTTATAAATAAAAAGAAACAGAATTACCATCTCCATATTTCCATCCTTAGCTGCAGCAATAACAGTCATCATTTGAAGAGCTTTCAGATCATGCCCATCTCTCTCCAGAACTCTACACATTTCAAGCAAAGTCACTGAATAACGTCTAAAACTACCTATTCATATAAAAGCTCAGAAGAACCATGAACACACACCTCCGGGCGACGTCCTCTGTTTGATCCCAGTCCCGCAGAGACATGAACACCTTCATCTTCACGATGAGAGCCGGGCTGAAGTCTGGATGAGACACTATGATCTGATTGGCAATGTCAAGAGCGCACTGCTCATTCTGCCTCGCCAAGAAGAACTCGATCTGCACGTCAAAGAAACAGTTTAGTCCCTGTAAGATTCAAAATAGATTCTGCGTTTGCTTCTAAAGACATGTTTTACTTTTCCCATGAGTCCAAATAAATGTCCCGTGTCCTGAACACCACTGTCAAAGTAACGTATAGCCTGATGTCTGCTCTCTTCCGTGTCAGAGGTCAACACAATCCAGCCCTTGAGAATAAGCCCCTGGTAATATAGAAAAACAAGTTGTGGCCTTGTGTTTAGTGCATACTAGCAAGTTTGAATGCAATATTTCCAATAACGCTCTCGCAACCCCCAATAAAACTATTTATAACGTAGTGCTGGGCGGTATACCGGTTCATAACGAAAACCGGTGTATATTTTCGTTATGATGTTTATTTTTAATTTTTTTTTTTAAAGTGAATAAGTTTTAATTAATATATAATGAATAAAGATATACCATAACAGAACCAACCAGAAAGGAAAAAGGGGAAAATGAATTGTGCCAAAGAAATAAAAGTAATATAAATATAAAGGTTATCTAACCCATTAAACAACTAATACTATGATACAAACAAAACCCAAAAGAAAAAAGTCTTCAACGTCCAAGACGTCATAACTAAAACTACTCTAACTAAAAAACAAATACAGCGGGTGGCAGAATTCCCTAACCTTTTTATTTATTTTTTATTTTTTTTATTTATTATTGCTTAAACAAGACAATACAATACATGATACACTTTAAAGCCAGGGGAGATACAAAAAAACAATAAAGGTAAAATGAAAAAAAAGACAAGACCTCCTACCAATCAAAGATTTTGAAGACAGTACACAAATGCACAGTCTTATTAGCTTTTGCATTAGTTCTAGATTGAATAGTAGAAAAATTATTTTTGAATTCTATAAGAAATACAGAGAAAAGGGGCTTTTTTGTTAGAAAACTTACACTTATGGATGTAAAATTTGACTAATACAATTACCAAATTAATTACAAAAGCCTCCTTAATCACACTGTTATCATACTTTAAATAACCAAAAATTACATTTTCAAAATGCAAAACAAAATTAAAAAGCACTTTATCCTTAACAAACATAGACACCCCCAAAATATGGGGTACTGTTTCCAAGTGCAAAGAGCAACTCACATCAATGTCTTTAATAAACCTACTAAGGAAATGTTTGACAGGGTAGAATTTGTGCAATATTCTGAAGGAGATTTCTTTGACCTTATTTGTTACAAATAATTTATGAGGTAACAACCAAACACGTTCCCAATTAACGTCATTAACAAATTTAGCCCAATAAGTAATAGAGCAACATTTGGTAACAACCTCCTTCAAAAAATACGAATAGACTTGTTAATAAAATAAAATTACGAATAGACTTGTTGCTGCTTTTGGAGTGTACAAAACAAATTTTACCACATACTGTGTCAGTTAGGTTAATTATGGGCACATCAACTAAAGACAAGACACCTCTACATAAAGACATTAACCCAGAACTGATTGCAGAAAATACAAGAGCAAACTCCTTGGGAGTCACTGGAAAATTAAAGTGCAAAAGAAACTCATCATACGTCATAAGATATCCTTGAGAGTTAAACAAATGACAAACTAAAACAATACCCTTTTCAAACCAACATTTTAGAAAAATACTTTTGTGTTTATACAAAATACAACAGTTATTCCAGATAAAACAACGCTGCGGAGAGAAGTTGTGCTTGTAGATCAGCTTCCAGGCCAATAAAGCTTGAGCATGAAAGGCAGAAAGTTTCACCGGCAATTTGTCAATTTTATAATCACACATCAGTAAAAAAGAAAGGCCCCCAAGTTGGTCAAAAATAAAATTAGGAATAAAATTCCACAGAGAAGGTTTATTCAAACAAAATTTTAACCAATTAATTTTGAAGGTATTAAAGTATCGAAATCTAAAAACTCCAGGCCGCCACTTTTAAGTGAATTTAAAATAACAGATTTACAGATGTAGTGCACACGATTCTTCCAAAGAAAAGTAAACAAAATCTGATCAACAGTTTTGATAGTCTTATTGTCTAAATGTATAGATGAAGCAATCTAGGTCATTCTGGAAATCCCTTCCGCTATCGACAGAAGGACTCTACCTCTGAGGGACAAGTCCCTTAATAACCAGAGATTAAATTTGCTTTTAATCTTTTCAAGAGCAGGATTAAAATTAAGAGAAACTCTATCTTGCTCACTCTTCGAGACAACAACACCCAAATAATTAACAGCTTCTTTAACAGGGATACCATCCATAGGTACAAGAGGGGAGCTTTTCAAGCCTAAAATTTCACATTTTTTAATATTAAGGTGCAGACCTGAGGCATTGGAAAACAACTGAATACTTTTAATCGCCTGATGAACCTGACTGGAGTTTTTTAAAAATAAGGCTGTGTCATCAGCTAGTTGACTAATTAAGATGGTTCTACCGGCAATACGAATTCCAAAATGACAGAAAGTCTGCGCTACTATAAGAAAAAGATATACAGACACTGGACAGCCCCGCCGAATTCCTCTTTCCAGAAGAAATCTCTGGGTTGTGCCATGGCCTAGTTTCACAGAGCTGTTTCCTCCCGCATACAACGTTTTCATGGCATTACACAAATAGGGCCCGGAACCAAAACGCTCTAAACAAAAAAAAATGAAAGGATGCTCAATAGTGTCAAAGGCCTTGAAAAAGTCCAAAAAAAGAATTAAACTGTCATCCTCAATCAGATCAGAGTAATCAATAAGGTCGAAGACAAGCCTAATATTATTGAAAATATGACGGCCTTCCATAAAACCTGACTGATTTCCATCAATGATGGAGTTTAAAATCGACTTGAAACGACTTGAGAAAATAAGGGCAAACAATTTGTAATCATTATTAAGGAGACTGATGGGTCTCCAGTTATCTAATAAAAGTGTGTCCTTTTTAGGTTTAGGTATTAAGCAAATGACACCTTGCTTCATACTTGTTGTAAGCTCAGAACAATTTAAGCTCTCTATATACACTTCAAGGAGAAAAGGGGATATAACTTCAGAGTAAGACTTATAAAATTCAGCCGCTATCCCATCGTTACCAGGCGACTTGTTACATTTTAAATGCGAAATTGCGACCTTAACCTCATCAACAGTAATTGGTAAATCACAGAGAAACTTATCAGCCTGATTAATAGAATTAACAATATCAATGTGCTTACAGAAAGTATCTAAATCAGCTACATTAAATTTAGAACTATACAAATTTGAATAAAATTTATAACAAAATTGGGAAATTTCTTTTGGATTTTCTGAGACGGACCCCTCAATATTTAACTGATAGATAGAATTGTTTTTAGCCCCCTTTGCCTTGACCTAATGAAAGCACCTTCTTCTCTTAATTTATACAAGTCATCTAACTTAAATTGCAATTCAGTTAAATATGCTCTTTGACTATCTGACAAATTTTCAGGTAAAATCCTGGTAATAGATGAGATTTCACTGAACACTTCCAATTCTTCAAGCCGTTTTGAATTAGCCAAACTATATTTTCTTAAAAATTTCCCAATTTCGAATTTTAACATTTCCCAATTGGTGCCAAATGAATTTTCATGTTTAGCCTTATTCCAGTAAAAATCAATCAGTCTTCCCAGCTCTAATTTAACCTCATTATGGTTAAGTAAAGAGCTGTTCATCTTCCAATATGAAGAGCCCCTATTACCACTAGCTTCAGGAGAAAGCAAAACTTGAATGGAAACAGCTTTATGATCAGTTAATGGAGTTGCCGAGATATCAACACAAATAGAATCTTCATCAAGATTTCTGGAGACTAACCAAAAATCAACTCGTGAAAGTCTAGATGAATTTTTATTGCTCCATGTATACACTCTATCATTTATGTTTTTAGCCCTCCATATATCTATAAGGTCAAACCTATTCATAAATGCCTTCAGAGTAGAGTTTGAATTTGTTGGGCGACTAGGCCACCTATCAAGGGATTCATTTAAGACGACATTAAAGTCACCATCAATCAATAAATGGGCATTTGGAAATTTTGACTGCCAGTAATAAAGCTTATCCTCCATAAAAATAATAACTGATCATTCTCAGATCTAGAGTTATACCCATAAAAATTAACAACGATGAGATTCACATTGTAACACTTGAGAATTAACAAAATAAAGTGCCCATTCTCATCACAGTACGCATGTAAAACATCACCCGCAAAGTTATTTTTTAAACAAGAAACCCCTGCAGAAATGCTCCGAACCATGCGAGAACCAAATCTCGCTACCCCACTGAGATTTCCAAAAATTTCTATCATTATCTTGAGAGTGAGACTCTTGAAAAAAAACTAAGTCAGAGCCAAACTGTCTGGTAAACAAAAATAAGGCCTTGCGCTTCACAGCATCTCTTAACCCCCTGGCGTTTAAAGACAAAACAGAAAAAGACATTTATAGAACACAAACACTATCAACCTGCTTGAAGATAGAACTAGAAAACTAAACAGTTATAGAAAATAGGTCACAAAATCGAAAAGTGCTGAAAAGGGTCAGTTAACAACAGCACCATTTTATACCTCACAAATTGCAAAAAGAACTATAACAAACGAACCAGAGACAGCCTCTAAAAAACGAGTCAAAAACAGGTTAGACTGTCTTAAAAGTGCACCATGTCAAAATTGGGTATTAAGATGAAAAACATCTCATGTAGAAAGAACGATTTCACCCTGTCCTTGAATAAAAGCTCGAAGTATGCGGCCTTCCCTTCTGGACCTCTGGCCACAGCTTCCTCCTCCTTTCACGATCTCCAGCTGAAAAGTCCTCCATGAAACGCAGACCATTCTCTTTCAGATATGAAGAATTCTTCGCGGCCTTCCAGACAGCGTCTCTGTAAGAACGGACAGAAAACTGGATAATGGTCGCCCTGGATCTTCCCACGCCACCTTGTTGAATCTTCCCGAGATGATGAACTACGTCAATAACTTCTGGAAGCTTGTCCTTTGCACTGGGAAGCACTTTTTGACAGATCTTGACCACTTCAAGGCGGATGTCCTCGTGCGCTGATTCAGGAATCCCGCCAATTCTCAGATTACGCCTTCTCAAATACGTTTCCATGTCATCCATCCTTCGTTGCATCTGCACTACGGGCCGTTCAACATCATCCACACGTCGCTCAAGACTTGCAACCTTGTCAACAACAGCCTTCAATTCGGCGGACATGTCTAAAATCTTTTTTTCTATCCCATCAGAGCAGCTGTTGATCAGCTGCGTTATGCCCAACAGTTGCGACGAGACATCAGCTCGAGCGTCACTTGCCCTTTTCTTTATGATTGGCGATTCACTCGGGGTGATGGGCAATGCTGGAAACTCCTCTTCAACTAAACTAAACATATCATCCTGAGACGCGACCACGTAATCATGGCCACCGCTGGCTAAAGAGCATGCATTATCATCAGGCGATTTAGCAGCGACCGACGAGGGATTCACGTGACCACGTTTACGCCCCATATTAACACAGAATTGAGGAAAACTTAAAGTCAGAGTCGTACTAAATTATGAACAAAGTGTACAGATAACTAAAGTTCTTTTTGCATTGTCTAATCACAGTTGGTGCAAGAGCTCGGACGAACACGTCTGATCAGGTCGCCATCTTGGACCACCCCCGTGTTTAATTTTAATATACCGCCATACCGATGTATTTAATTACACAACGTTCGGAACGAATGTTACGCTGCGCGACACTGTTTCAGTCGGACCCTTTACAATGTTGCACTTCTAAGCAGCGACTGCGCGAGGCGAGGGAAAACAAACAGCAGTGCTCTGGTGTTACGGAAGATGGATGCTGCAGAACACGACACAGAAGAACTTGTGCCAAAACCAGGAGCCGGGTCTGTTGTTTGGAGGTGTTTTGGTTTCCAAAAAACCAACGTCGACCAAACAACCATTTTATGCAAGTGCCGTCGAAGTATTGCAAGTTGTTCAAATTTTTGGTATTGGTTTTTATTTAAAAAAAAAGTGAAATTTGCACAGTAAAATAAAAGTTCTGTATTTTGACTGCAATTGTCTTTGCATTGTGATTCCTCACTTCATTAGAATCATGACTGGCTCTTATTTGTAAACAACAGCATCGTTTTCTATGGCCATGCAAACCTGTATTACTGGTGTGGAATTATTCTACAGTATTCAATAATGACAGTAAAATAGACCATCTTAAGTCAATTTACTGCAGTAATTCCTCTCTTAACCAGTAGAAAATGCTTTGAACACCTGATTATGCATGAAAAAAAAACGTGATAAACTGGAAAACCGGCATAATTTTGAAATAAAACGTGATATAATTTTTTGGTCAAACCGCCCAGCACTACTATAACGTTTGGCAAAAACACATGAACCACAATTACACTTCCAATTACACTAAAAGGCTTTTTACTCCCTTAAAAATCTAAACTAGTCATATAGCAGAGTGTGCGACAGCAAAGTTTTGATCATGTTGATTTTTAGAGGCCTTTGCGTATAAATATGATACTGGAGGCTGTTTAAGGTCTTTAACATGGCATCTTACATTTAAGTTAGGGATGCATGATATATCAGCCACCACATGAGTATCGGCCGATATATGTTCATTTTTTATGGCATTGTTATCGGTTATAGAAAATTTGTCTGATATATTAAAGCCGATAAATAATGGATTATTTTCTTCAGCTGAAACACTTTAGATGTTCACTGTTCAACATGATGTTTTTTTTTAAATTGATTGGAATCACTTTAAAAAAGAAAAATGCAACACGTGCAGCGCAAGTCTGTCATATCGGCTACATAAAATTATAATGAGAACATTATAATTGTGTGCTTGGGACACGGCTTTTAATGGTGAGACTTTTGTTTTTGTAATCAGGGTCTCAAAAACTCTATAAAAATTTGGATTCAGATTTATCGACCAATATATTTGTTATCGGCTTTCAAATTTAACAAACTATCGGTTATCGGTATCAGCCAAAATGTTAATATCAGTGCATTTCTAATTTCAGTGTCAACTCCTCACGTCCAAACATTCATTGATCGGTCAGAAAGCCGTACAAACCTCTGGTGACGTATCATTGAGTTTCAGCATCCTTTTTACGCATGTTCTGGCTTTGTGGTTCAGCTCCAGGATCCAGTAAAGCAGCGCTGCGTAATACAGCGCTCTGTCACCGGCTGTGGATCCAGACAGCTTCAGGTCGGAGTTCAGCTCATTCACAGCATCTCGATCTCATGTGGACACAGAAAGACACACATTATCCCTGAATCAATGTTTCATTCAGTTCAGTGTATGTACTGAGCGGCTGGGTCAGAGTTACCAATGGTTTCGCAACGTTTGTGTGCGCACATGAGAGCTACTGTTGAGCACAGAGACAGATGTGGATGATCTTTCAGCTGGACGAGCTCTCGCAAAGCCTCTTGAATGTGACCTGCAATGTATGTGCATGAGCCTTCATCATCATCACTATCAGCCATCATTTAACATTATACATTCATAATCATCAACAACTATCATAAATACATAAATAAGGAAAGCAGGGAAAATGGAAACACTTAAAAATAAAAAAAGATGGCGCTGCTGTGAATAAGGTCTACTGGCATCGACAGTTTCATAAAGAACCTTTAGCATCCATAATACCCTTCCATTACAAAAAATGGGAGGTTCTTTAACGAGGAAAAAAGGTTCTTTAGATTATTAAAATGCTCTTCATACTAAGAAAAAGGGTTATTTCAACATCTGTTCACTTAAGGTTTTTTGAGGAACCGATAACGGATCTTATCGTATCTCTCCCCTTTAGGATCCTTTTATTCATAATATTACATATATAAAGTAACACTTTAGCCTACCTTCCATCAGAGTTGCGAAAGCTTTGAAGAACCGGAGCACTGGATCATTATTATACAACTTTAAATTCTTCTCAGCTGTATTTATGGCATGTCGGAAGCATTTCTCCCTCATATAATATAGAATTAACGGCTGTTAAAGCAAGCATAAGTCATTATAACAGTTTACTAAATGTAGGTTTCCATTAAAATATGATACAAAATGACCGAACATATCAAATAAATACTTACCAAACACGTTTTATCGTTTTCTGACATATTTTCCCCCGGATAATTAAACTAATTCGAGTTATAATAGCGTTAGCGGCATCACACAGCACCTGTGATTTAAAATAACGGAAATCTGCCATTGACTGACACCTGCACAGGAATAATAATCACACACAGATACCGCCGCCTGTGTAATCGATTCCTAGCGATCTTCTAAGATTGCTTACTCACGTCTGTTTAAACAGCACTAAGGTGACGAATTTACGAATCGTGGTGTTGTTTTATTTATCTTTATTTGTATCCCATACTGTTATGTTTCGTTTTCATCTTGTTTAAGTTTGAGTTAAATAGAAAGAGTAAAAAAAGAAAAAGCGAACGGACAAATCCTACTATGGCGAAGGCCTGACGTCACGAGTCGCTCAGACAGACGCCTACGTGATTGGCTAAAAGCAGACATATGCATGAATATTAACGATTAGCTTCAGGAAGGTTACTAAGCAACGTCCGCAAGTACTAATCAATATTCATGAGCTTCGCTTCGCTGTATAGGATGGTTGCTCGTACGTCGCAGTTCATGATGGGTTTGATTCAGAGCGTGTTTGCTGCAGAGAGCGGGTATCACGTGCACGCGGTGAGTGCGACATTAACAGCTGTTTTAGTTAGTATTGCATTTAGTTAGACATCGAGTCTGAGGAATCAGGTTTGACAGAGTAAATAACATACGACCTTAAGGTTTGTCAAGCGTGTTTATAGTGTCACAGCATTTTAAAATCCAAAATCTAGGGATGTGTAAAGGTTTCCTTGAATTCTATGTTTATTAGAGTAATTATCGGAATATTGCCACTTGGAAAAATAAGGGTCTTAAAATCCTATAGGGGTTTCCTTTAAAAAGATTACCAAGATTCTTCTGGACCAGTTCCAAATTATGGCAAATTCAAATATAACTTTTGTTTATCATAATTTTGACTTTTTAATCTCTTGTTCATAGGTATTACAAAATTTTGACTGATCTTATAAATATGACTAAGACTTATGAGTAGGAATGCACGATATATTGACCACCGTATCGGTATCGGGCGATATGTTCATTTTTAATCTTATCGTTATCGGCCCTATAAGGAAATTTGGCCGATATATTAAAGCCGAAAAATAATGGATAATTTCTTTCAGCTGAGACACTTCAGATGTTCAACATGATGGTTTTAAATTGATTGAAATATGATTGGAATCACTTAAAAAAATGAAAATACATTTAAGTGTGACGTGCAGCGCAAGTCATATAGCCTAAGCTAATAAAATTATAATAAGAAGATTATAATTGAGTGCTTGGGACACGGTTTTTAATTGTGAGACTTTTGTTTTTGTAATCAGGCTCTCAAAAATTAAAAAAAATGTGGATTTATCTGGCAATACGTCGGTTATCGGCTTTCAAATATAAAGAATTATCGGTTATCGGCATCGACCAAAATTTCCATATTGCTGCATCCCTAATTATGAGTGTCAATTTCATCATAATTATGATTTACACAAACATCATGTGGTGAAAATGGGCTTTCTTCCATAATATTCCACTTTAATTCCCAGATCCAGGAGAATTCTCCGGCAGAACGAGCCGGCCTGGAGCCCTTCTTTGATTTTATTTTGTCTATTGGACACACCAGACTGGTGAGATCTATACTCCTAAATCTCTGACCATTTCAGACGCGTTACACTCAAAATGATGAGTCAGAACCAGAAGTCACAAATCATTATAATGATGATGATGATAATGATAATCTGAAGAACTCCTTGCATACGTTATGCTCTGGTGTCACACTGAGCCTAAAGTGTGTGTGTGTGTGTGTGTGTGTGTGTGTGTAGAATAAAGAAAGCAGCACGCTGAAGGACTTGCTGATGGCAAACGTGGAGAAGCCGGTGAAGCTGGAGGTTTACAGCAGTAAAGTGATGAGGATCCGAGAGCTGGAGGTCGTGCCCAGTAACATGTGGGGCGGTCAGGGTTTACTGGGAGCCAGCGTCCGGTTCTGCACTTTCCAAGGGGCCAATCACAACGTCTGGCATGTGCTGGTGAGCTAAAAAAGAGTTTAAGAAGCCATTAAATCAGTAGAGTCCAAAAGTCTCAGACCTTTTTTTTTCTCCAATTTAATAATTAATCATAAAATAAATCGTTTTAAATAATACAGCTCATTTCTTAACATTCATTAATGCATTAACTGACAAACTAACAATGAGCAATATATATTTTACAGCATTTATTAATGATTATTTGATTATTAATGCTACTTAATAGAAATATGCATGTTAGTTTACATTGTGTGTAATACATTTAAAAGATAGCATATTTGATCTTTAAAATGTGTTAGTAAATGTTGAGATTAACGAACAAAGATTAAATAAATGCTGTTTATTCTTAGTTCATGTTACCTAATGTACTTAAAATCCCCATGTAGACAATAATTGTGTCCCTTAAAACTCATCGTTGATCACCAAAATGACATATTTAAATGTTTTTTCCTTGAAAAATAAGTGGGAAGTTATTCTGATTCAAGATTACCAGGAACATGATTAAAAATAATAATACATTTATTCATTTAGCAGACGCTTTTATCCAAAGCAACTTACAAATTGTATAATAATAACAATTATTAAATATATAAATATGATATAAATAAATATTAAATATAATAATAATAATGATGTGCAAAGAGAAATCATTTAGAATGAACACTGCGATATTCATGGTGACTAAGACTTAGACAGCACCGTATGTGTGTTTTTCCCAGATGGCTGTTTGTTTAATTCGTTACTAATGTTCTTTCAGGATGTGGAAGGGAATTCGCCTGCTGAACTGGCGGGACTGAAGCCTTATTCAGATTACATTGTTGGCGCAGATCAGGTGTTGCAGGAAGTAAGATTTGTTTATCAGCTGATTGAAACCGGTTTGGTGCAGAATCAAAACTGAAAAACTGCATTTGAATATGAATGCAAACCTGATATGAAGTCACACTGGCCGTTCATTTTTGCAGTCGGAGGATTTCTTTTCGCTGATCGAGGCGTGTGAGGGAAAAGCGCTGAAGCTGCTGGTGTATAACACACGCTGGGACCGCTGTAGGGAAGTCATGATCACTCCTAATGGAGCGTGGGGCGGAGAGGGAAGGTACGTCCATCAGCAGAACTGGCTGAAGTGAATTAATACATGCACAATGCAGTCCAACTGATGCGTTTCATTTTGCATTACTTTGAAAGCACTTAATAATCATATAACTATTATGCTATTTTAAAGGGTATATTTTAAACGAGTCTCCTACGACAGGTTTACATGCATACAAGGTCAAAAAACACTTTATTTTCTCATAATATCCATTGCAGCATCAGTTCTTTTCTCACAGCGTCTGAAACGGTTCGTTTGAAGATTGTCTCTCTAAACCCCGCCTTTCCGAGAGTTGCTCTGCTCTGATTGGTCAGATGACTCAGTCTGGTGTGATTGGTCTACTCTGCTCTGATTGGTCAGATGACTCAGTCTGTTGTGATTGGTCTACTCTGCTCTGATTGGTCAGATGACTCAGTCTGTTGTGATTGGTCTACTCTGCTCTGATTGGTCAGATGACTCAGTCTGTTGTGATTGGTCTACTCTGCTCTGATTGGTCAGATGACTCAGTCTGTTGTGATTGGTCTACTCTGCTCTGATTGGTCAGATGACTCAGTCTGTTGTGATTGGTCTACTCTGCTCTGATTGGTCAGATGACTCAGTCTGTTGTGATTGGTCTACTCTGCTCTGATTGGTCAGATGACTCAGTCTGTTGTGATTGGTCTACTCTGCTCTGATTAGTCTGTTGTGATTGGTCTACTCTGCTCTGATTGGTCAGATGACTCAGTCTGTTGTGATTGGTCTACTCTGCTCTGATTAGTCTGTTGTGATTGGTCAACTCTGCTCTGATTGGTCAGATGACTCAGTCTGGTGTGATTGGTCTACTCTGCTCTGATTGGTCAGTTGTGATTGGTCTACTCTGGTCTGATTGGTCTGTTGTGATTGGTCAACTCTGCTCTGATTGGTCAGATGACTCAGTCTGTTGTGATTGGTCAACTCTGCTCTGATTGGTCAGATGACTCAGTCTGTTGTGATTGGTCAACTCTGCTCTGATTGGTCAGATGACTCAGTCTGTTGTGATTGGTCTACTCTGCTCTGATTGGTCAGATGACTCAGTCTGTTGTGATTGGTCTACTCTGCTCTGATTGGTCAGATGACTCAGTCTGTTGTGATTGGTCTACTCTGCTCTGATTGGTCAGATGACTCAGTCTGTTGTGATTGGTCTACTCTGCTCTGATTGGTCAGATGACTCAGTCTGTTGTGATTGGTCTACTCTGCTCTGATTGGTCAGATGACTCAGTCTGTTGTGATTGGTCTACTCTGCTCTGATTGGTCAGATGACTCAGTCTGTTGTGATTGGTCTACTCTGCTCTGATTGGTCAGATGACTCAGTCTGTTGTGATTGGTCTACTCTGCTCTGATTGGTCAGATGACTCAGTCTGTTGTGATTGGTCTACTCTGCTCTGATTGGTCAGATGACTCAGTCTGTTGTGATTGGTCTACTCTGCTCTGATTAGTCTGTTGTGATTGGTCTACTCTGCTCTGATTGGTCAGATGACTCAGTCTGTTGTGATTGGTCTACTCTGCTCTGATTAGTCTGTTGTGATTGGTCAACTCTGCTCTGATTGGTCAGATGACTCAGTCTGGTGTGATTGGTCTACTCTGCTCTGATTGGTCAGTTGTGATTGGTCTACTCTGGTCTGATTGGTCTGTTGTGATTGGTCAACTCTGCTCTGATTGGTCAGATGACTCAGTCTGTTGTGATTGGTCAACTCTGCTCTGATTGGTCAGATGACTCAGTCTGTTGTGATTGGTCAACTCTGCTCTGATTGGTCAGATGACTCAGTCTGTTGTGATTGGTCTACTCTGCTCTGATTGGTCAGATGACTCAGTCTGTTGTGATTGGTCTACTCTGCTCTGATTGGTCAGATGACTCAGTCTGTTGTGATTGGTCTACTCTGCTCTGATTGGTCAGATGACCCAGTCTGTTGTGATTGGTCTACTCTGCTCTGATTGGTCAGATGACTCAGTCTGTTGTGATTGGTCAACTCTGCTCTGATTGGTCAGATGACTCAGTCTGTTGTGATTGGTCTACTCTGCTCTGATTGGTCAGATGACCCAGTCTGTTGTGATTGGTCTACTCTGCTCTGATTGGTCAGATGACTCAGTCTGTTGAGATTGGTCTACTCTGCTCTGATTGGTCAGATGACTCAGTCTGTTGTGATTGGTCTACTCTGCTCTGATTAGTCTGTTGTGATTGGTCTACTCTGCTCTGATTGGTCAGATGACTCAGTCTGTTGTGATTGGTCTACTCTGGTCTGATTGGTCTGTTGTGATTGGTCAACTCTGCTCTGATTGGTCAGATGACTCAGTCTGTTGTGATTGGTCAACTCTGCTCCGATTGGTCTGATGATTCAGTCTGGTGTGATTGGTCTACTCTGCTCTGATTGGTCAGTTGTGATTGGTCTACTCTGGTCTGATTGGTCTGTTGTGATTGGTCTACTCTGCTCTGATTGGTCAGATGACTGTCTGTTGTGATTGGTCTACTCTGGTCTGATTGGTCTGTTGTGATTGGTCAACTCTGCTCTGATTGGTCAGATGACTCAGTCTGTTGTGATTGGTCAACTCTGCTCCGATTGGTCTGATGACTCAGTCTGTTGTGATTGGTCTACTCTGCTCTGATTGGTCAGATGACTCAGTCTGTTGTGATTGGTCTACTCTGCTCTGATTGGTCAGATGACTCAGTCTGTTGTGATTGGTCTACTCTGCTCTGATTGGTCAGATGACCCAGTCTGTTGTGATTGGTCTACTCTGCTCTGATTGGTCAGATGACTCAGTCTGTTGTGATTGGTCAACTCTGCTCTGATTGGTCAGATGACTCAGTCTGTTGTGATTGGTCTACTCTGCTCTGATTGGTCAGATGACCCAGTCTGTTGTGATTGGTCTACTCTGCTCTGATTGGTCAGATGACTCAGTCTGTTGAGATTGGTCTACTCTGCTCTGATTGGTCAGATGACTCAGTCTGTTGTGATTGGTCTACTCTGCTCTGATTGGTCTGTTGTGATTGGTCAACTCTGCTCTGATTGGTCAGATGACTCAGTCTGTTGTGATTGGTCAACTCTGCTCCGATTGGTCTGATGATTCAGTCTGGTGTGATTGGTCTACTCTGGTCTGATTGGTCTGTTGTGATTGGTCTACTCTGGTCTGATTGGTCTGTTGTGATTGGTCTACTCTGCTCTGATTGGTCTGTTGTGATTGGTCTACTCTGCTCTGATTGGTCTGTTGTGATTGGTCAGAAAGCAAATGCTCATGATAATATCTGAATGTCAGCTCTTGATCACAGTGATACGAACAGTAACGATGGCGAGGGTTTTACCGTATCGATCTCATCAGTGGATTTGCTTTGTCACAGAAAACAGCGTCTTCTCGACATGCCAATGAAAACCATAGACTGGCATTATGCAAATGAGTTACAAACACGCGTAGACTCGAACAGGAAGTAAGACTGGACTTAGACGACTCGCTTCAGGCAGTTCAGAATCGAATCTTAGTTTTGGGAGACGATAACGTTATCTTTAAACTTTGCAGATCTTTCACCTTCACGAACAGCTTTATTACACACTACATGAAAGGCAATATCCCAAAAAAGCATAATAGGGACACTTTAAACAACATGTATTTGTTCTCGCGTGTCCTGTTTGTGTTCTCAGTCTTGGTTGTGGCGTGGGGTTTGGGTACCTGCATCGAATCCCCATGCGCCCGTTCACATCAGATCAATCCCAGAATGCATCTGCAACATCTGAAAACCAAGAGGACAAGAACTGGTCTAAGGTAGATGCACAGAAATCTCACAGGAAACATCTCCAAGTCACATTTCACTCAAAAATGAAAAGAAAATCATCTTTAGGACAATTATGGCTTTAACTTTTATATTTCCTTTTGTAATTTCGGAGCAAAATATGTTCATAAGATTCCCCATCATATCTGTATTGTATAGAAGCTTGTTTCTGCCACAGAATAAAAAAGAAAAAAGGTCATTTATCTCACAATTCTGACATTTTCTGGCAATTGACTTTTTTTTGTTTTGCTAGAGAAAGCACACATTTTTACATCTAAACTTGCAATTAAAAAAAGAGACTTGTGAGGTCTAAACGAGGTGAAAAACCTGCAATTACGAGGAAACAAGTCTGAATTGCAAAATAAAAACTCACAATTCTTACATTTTCTTGCAATTGTGAGCTGCGAGAAAAAGTCAGAATTTTGACATATAAACTTGCAATTAAAAAAGGTTATTGTGACTTGCCTCACATTTCCGAAATTAATACACAATTCTAACGAAGTCCGAATTATAAAAAATAAAAACTCAATTTCTCACAATCATAAGTTTATAACTCACAATTCTGACATTTTCTTTCAATTGTGAGTTTTATAATTTGCAATTCTGACTTTTTTCTTTTTGCGACTTAAACTTGCAATTAAAAAAGATAATTATGACATTTCTAAAAAAAATAAAATCACAATTCGTACAAAATTTGGAATTGTGAAATATAAATTCACAATTCTGATGAAATCTTGCAATTACGAGTTATAAACTGACTTTTTTCTCTTTTTGCGGTAAAAGTCAGAATTTTGAGATGTAAATTTCCCATTAAAAAAGTTAATTATTACTTTGATCTCACAAGCCTGAAATTTTTTTCTCTCCACAATTCTGACAAAGTCCGAATTACGATATATAAACTCACAATTCTGACAAAGTCCGAATTACGATATATAAACTCACAATTCTGACTTTTTTCTCGCAATTCCGAGTATATAACCCATAATTCTGAGGGGGAAAAAATTGACGTATAATTGAAGTAATTTATATTGAAGTATAAAGTCAAAATTGTGAGATATAAACTTGCAATTGTGAGAAACAAATCGGTGAAACTCTTAGCTTCCATAGTATTGTATAAAAGGTCCACATTCAAAAATAAAGGTGAAATAATGTTTGTCAGCGAGTTTTAACCCAGTCTTATTCCAGTCACTGTCAGATAATGAGCGTGACGTGGCGGAAGATGCCGGTGAAGGAGTCGTTCAGGACACGTCTGCAGATGCAGCATCATCTCCAGGTGGCTCATAATCTTTTGTTTAGATTCATCTTTAATCAGAATATGTTGAACACATCAAAACTTTATGAAACCATGTGAATCAAAACCAGTTTTTGTTGCCAGGCACGTTTGAGACGACAGCTGGGGATCTCTCCGTGCGCTCTTCCTCTTTGACTGATGATGATGATGGAGTCTGCAACAGTGAGGACGTGTCTGCTTTGCCAAAAATCATTAGGATATTAAGTAAAGATCATGTTCCATATGCAAATTTCCTACCGTGAATATATATATAACATTTTTTTTTGTGAGTGAATGCAGCAAAATTGTGACCATAAATGAACAACTTTAAAGAGATTTTCTCAATTATTTCAATTTTTTTTGCATCCTCAGATTCCAGATTAACAATAGTTGTATCTCGGCCAAATATTGTCCTCTCGTAACAAACCACACATCACTGGGAAGCTTATTTATTCAGCTTTAAAATACTTGACCCATGTGAGTGGTTCTGTGGTCCCAGTCTCCTCACTCTTCCCTCATGAAGGTGGTTCTGAAGAGCGCGTGATGATCCCGGTGCAGAAGAACGACTCCGGGGTCGATGGGGTCCAAACGCCTCCTGTGATGTTCCACATGGAGCTGAAGGATGACGAGGTTTTAACATCTACACCGAAAACCCTCACATGAGAATCAGCTGTGGCTCAGAGACACGCTTTCAGGAGAACCTTCTCGGTGTCGAGTTTTACCTGCTGTGATAAAATTAACAACAACTCTGAAACTATCTACTGTTATTGTAGAGCGCTGACATGCAAGATCGCACAGAAAAAGATGCTTTAAAGTGTGTCATTTCTGTTTGCACACATATAAACTCCTGCTTTACTGAGAAACTACTAGCGTGAATATCATGATAAAATGTCTATATCTATTCAAGCGCACACACATAGATATATTATACATACATGTATTAGATATGAAGCCAGCTTGTTTAAAGAATAGCATTTTGCATTGTGACATTATTTTCACGACACAATTGCACTTTAAAGTTAAAATACTTGTGTAATTTTCATTATTTTCAATGGTGATTCTATGTAAAAGGAATATCTCAGGAAAGCGGCTGGAGCTCATTATGAATGTGTTGGACAAATCCATTAAATGTTGTTGACTGAATGTTTCTGAATATACATTATATATATAAAAATATACACACACACACACATTATATATATACATACACATATTTTATGTATGTATATATATTATATATATATACACACACACATATATAAATAAAATACAAACACACACTCGATATATACGTGTGTTTGTGTGTATATATATATATATATATATATATATATATATATATATATATACACACACACAGTACTGTTTAAATGCTAAAAAAAAGTTGGTGCAGAAGTGTCAAGATTAAAGATAAATGTAACCTTATTTGACTTAGATTAATTCTACGTTATAATTAAAGGCCAAGAGAATTCTGAACACAAACATGCATCAGTGCTTGAGATTAAAAGCCAAACACTTCATGCTTACCTCTGAAATATTGACATGCAAATGCAGACACAATTTCCCACTTCTGAAAATGAGAAATACACAGATGTTAAATATAAACCAACAGAGGATGCATATGATCAGTTTGCTGAATATATCATTTCAAAAGTACTAACCTGCTTTAATGTACGGCTATGACCATCACTCAGGATACAAACAAATGATTTAAAGAAGGATTTCATCCATTTAACAATCATTTCAGTTCTTTAATAACCAGAAGAGCCTGTAAAAGCATGTGAACATCAGGAGGACGTTCTCACTCAAACAACAGCCGTCTGCATTTAAACTCAGTCATTATTGGTTCATTTATTAAGCTGTTATTACCCAAAATATACTGCATATAATTACAATTAACACAGGAAGCATAAATACAGGGGGTGTCGACACTTTAAAACCTTCAGAGCCAACTCCGTTTTGCCTCTTGATTTAGTTTCTGATGGTTTTGTATTACTATAATTATCATCCTATTTGTCTTTAAGACCAAATATATACATTGATACATTTTGCTAAAACACTGTGCAAATCCTTGTATGATTGACAAACGTTTGCAGAACAGTTTTAATTTTGCATAAATTAAAAACATGAACAGAGACTGCCATCCAGTGATGTCATCCTTCAATGTTCATAGCTTTTTATATATATATATATATTCATTTATTTTGTATATTCTCCTGTGCATACACAGGAAGGAAAGATAACGCTCAGCAGCAAACAGTTGTATCAAAGAATAATTCATCCAAAAATGAAAATCGTCATTTGGTTTTAAACCGATATGCTGTTATTTTTGAAGAATCTTCATGCAGCTCTTTTCCATATAACAACTGCATACATTAATTAAAAAATTCAACAAATGCATAAGAATTTTCCATTTTGGGAGAATTATTCCTTTTAAAAAACTATTACCACTTATAATGTTATGAGTATTTTCTCTCTCTAAACTTCTGTCATCATATTTTACATGAAAAAGCACCTTTTTGAAGATACCATACATTTTCTTAAAAAAGAAAAAGTAAATAAAAACCTCCTAATCTCCAACTCAAGTTCAAGTTGACTACAAAATAATTACAATATATGTACAAAAATGGATGCATTGATGATCACAGCACGTTAGTGAGAGAGATGCATCATGGGAAACAGCGTTCTTGGGAGTTTTATCAGACGTTTATACACTCCTTATAAACTCGTGATTGTTTTAGAGCAGTTCCAGACGCAATCCTCAGCTTAGACTTGGTTTTCCGGTCATGCCGCGAGAGGGATTTGATGATGTCATTGGCAACAAACACATCACTGGAATGTTAAATGGGGGGCGGTAAAAAAAAACGAACAAAAGCAAAGCAACTCGAGCAGTCGGACATGCTCAATATGGCCTCCGTCAAGAGAATTCATGCCAAGAGAAAAGAATGAAACCTAACGGGTGAACTCAAACGTCATTAACAGCCACTGTCACATGTCCCGTCTGAGCGTCTCTCCTCAGATCTCCTGCTGCTTTACACCGGGATAAACACGGCCCGATGATCTAGACGTCAGACAGAACCGGGAAGTGCAGGTGAGCGTGTGCTTTTGAATGTGAAGTGTTGCGAATGGATCCGATGGGAGTCTCACGTGGATTTCTGCCGGTAGTGAAGCGTCAGGTCGCCGCCGCTTTTCCAGATGAAGTGCTTCACCGTCCGCAGGTCCATGTTGGGATCCAGAACCTTCCCAAAGAAATGCAACATGTCAGAAAGATGCGTTCAGTTCATTTCCATACACAGGGATCTGAGATCGAGGAGATTTTGGCATGACTGGTTAATTAGGAAAGTAACTCAAGCATTTAGCAAGTTTGTATGTATTTGAATGATGCACTAATTAGGGGTGTCGAAATTAATCGTTTCTACGGTGCTTCGCAATGCAGACAAGGACGATTCGGTATCGGTTCAGTAATAGACCATAACCGATTATAATGTACTGGCGCTTTTATGACGTCATTTATCGCGTGTGTGCTTTGTCGTGTTAGCATACACTGACAGAGGGAAACGAGACGCGAGTGCGAGTAATTAAACATGCTCCAACTACTTTAAAAGCCAAATGTGCATCTGGGCACATTTGGCTTTTATGAACAACCTGGTAAGCATGCCTGGAGAAGACACGCACGCGCTGTGTGCGCTCATGTCACGCACTAATAGAATATTCAGGCGGTAATACCACTAACTCGATAAACCACGTTAGCCGTGTTCACCCGAGCTGTAACGCCTGCAGAGTCTGAATGCTTTAAGATGAGCTCCGTCGCCCGAATCCACAGCCAAAAACATCAGCTTTCAAGCATAAGGAATTATCAGTTATCTGTATCGGCCAAAATTTTCACAACGGTGCATCCCTAATTAACATCATGCTTTTCTGTGAAGCTGCTTTGAAACAATGCGGTCAGTAATCTTTAAGTTTAAACAAGGGTTCCCGTTCATAAGCATGTTGGGAGTAAACAGAGCGTGTAGCTTCACTGGAACTGCTCTAAGCGATGGACTGCATCTGATGCGGTACCTGGTCCTGACACAGCAGCTCGATCTTCTCCTCCGCTAGCACGGCCATGTCCTCCTCCTCCTTCTGCTCGCTGGGCTTCTCTCCGGTCGAGCCGCCCGTCTGGGACTCGCTGTCCAGGTTAATGATCTTTTCATACACATGTTCCATCACCTTCCTCACCTGCAACATGTCACTGGCCGACAACCGATCCCTAAAAACACACAAGCACACGGCTATGCAGTTTTCATTTACATCCAAACCGGTTGCATCCAGTCGCTTCAGACTGAAACCACACACACAGACACACACACACACACACAGACAGACAGACAGACACACACACACACACATACGTACTTCTTTAATGTCTTTGCTCCGGAAGATGAATGTGGTTGGAGGTAGAATGGGATTTTGTTGAATTTGGGCATGTTTTTCTGTAGGAGAATTAAAAAAAATGTGCTTTAAATAACAGAAAGAAAAAGTATACGACGTTTCTTGGAGACGTGAACAGGATCTTACGTCCACTGTGATGTCGATGACCCACTGCGGGACCGTCTCGTTGAGCAACATGGATTCGGTTTCTCCACCGGAGTCTCGACACAACAGCCTGCACAGACACACACTCGTTTCATCACTGAACACCAGCATCTGAAGACGGGATTAACAGGAAGACACACACACACACACACACACACACACACACACCTGAATAGTGTCCTTCCTCCGGCTTCCCCGAAGATCACCGGAGTGTGTGGCGGCACCTGAAAATATCCGTTTCCTTTCTGTATCCGGCTCTCATGTTCACCGTTCACTGAGCAAACACACAACATATGCCATCATCATCATCTGAAGAAGAAACTTATACACATACATATACATATATATATATATATATATATATTATACATATTTATTACTTATAATAATTATTATAATAATATAAATCTACAAATAATATTAATAATTATTATTATTAATATTATATAGTAATTAGAAACTTGGATATTATGATATGTAAATAAATATACATTTTATATTGTATAAACATTAAATGCAAGTTTATAATTACTGTATAATATTAATAATAATTATTAATATTATATGTAGATTTATATTATAATAATAAGTAATAAATGTATAATATATAGTAAATAATTGTAATACATTGTAAAACATATATAAATAAATATAAACTTATATATGATTTAATTTATTTATAATATATATATATTAAATACGTTATATATTATATTATAAAAAGTTATATCCAAGTATATTATATATATATATATATATATATATATATATATATATATATATATATATATATATATATATACACACACACACATATTACAGACAGATAGATAGTGCTACTACTACTACTAATAATAATAATAATATTTATAACAATATCTATTCATTTGAACAAAATATGTTTATATATATTTTATATATATATATATATATATATATATATATATGATTAGCATACATAAATATGATACTGCAAATATAAACTTATAATATAAAATGTATGTGTCAATAAATATATATTTATTTTATACTATTAAATATTATAATCCGTGTGTTTTTACCGCTCCCATGATTCAGTTCGCTCTCCTCATCCATGGGGTTGATGTGTGTGCGAGGCCAGTATTCCAGCAGAGCCTGAAGCAGAAGCCCACCCAGATTCACTGCGCCACAACAAACACATTAACACACCTTCAGGATTTACTGTCACGATAAACATAAGCCTCTGGAGGTCGTTCTCACGTTTAGGGTCGGATCCGTCAGGACTGGTGAATCCAGCGTCTTTAGCAGAAACCCAGGCCGCAAAACAATCGCTCTCGTCCAGCGTTATAGTCAACATCTGTCAATCAGAAGCCAAAAGATTCTCACCAGACCTGACCAACACTACATCTGTGTTGAAAGGTTCCCACAGCATGGTTAAAGGCACACTATGCAAGATTTGTACCTTAATATAACAGCTTCGAAGTCATTTCGATGGTAAACAAACTTGTAAGAGGGCGAATCATCCGGATAGATAAGCGCGGGGGGGGACACACCAGATTTTCCGCGAACGCGCCCGTCTCATCAGCGTCCATCAACACCATGGAGTATTTGGAGATAGCACATACAATACCAGTAGCTTTACTACTGTACTTACTCTCGTAAGAAAGATAGAGTAGCATTGATTCTTCCAAAAAGCCGAACTTTATCCCTTCATCTGGACATGTTTATCCACCTAACGTTACGTTCACACGGATTTCAGTGCAAACTAAGCTAACGAACCTGCCCAACAAGTGCTAACGCTAGCTATCCATACAACACATTTGGGCAAACATACTTAGAGTACTAACATAACACTAAGAAATAAAGTAACTGGTTGATAAAGCACAATTACCTGTTAAATGTTGCAAGCTCTGCATCCAGGTTGACCCAATTAAATCACGTAACGTTAAATCTCTCCACCTTTCAAATGCCGATCCGATGTTGATCCTGGTTTTATTACTGCGAACTTCAGGCGTGTGCACGTGATTGTGACGTGCGCGAGGGGAGGCGTGTGCACGACCTGTGATTGGCCGTCAGATCTCACACCCCCCTGCGCTGATTGGACCCGATGATCCGGGAGCGGTGGATTTTTGCAAAACAAATAACCCGCTCCAGGTGGAGTTAGAAGCTCGGGTTTTTTCTAAAACCACTTTATTTATGTTGTTCTGTCGGATTATAGTGTCGATTCAACTGAATATGCAAAAAAAAGTTGCCGACGGCAGCTTTAACAAAAACGGAAACTGCATAGTATGCCTTTAACCTCAAATTCAAGGACTTTATGTGGGGACACATTTGTGTGTTGCCATGGCAACGTACATGACGAAGCACATCACGGGGGAAACACTTCACGTGACGCGTAAATGCGCGTAACTAGCGTAAATCACACAAGCTAGTATGCATACGCCACGAAGTGTCGGTGAATATGGAATTTTTCCCAGAAAACGTCTTGCACAAAATAAATTCAAGCACCTCCAAGGACTTGCATCTACGTATGTTTATTTTCAAAAACTTTCCAGGGCCTTGACATTTTTTTTTTTCAGATTCACAAACTTTCAAGGATTTCATTGCCCCGTGGGAACGCTGTTCTGCAGAGACTTACCCCCGTCTTCAGATCCACTGAAAACCAGTTCGGCACATAAACCATCTTGAACCTTTTCTTGATCTCTTCATCAAACTCCATCTTCCCCAAGTCTTCAACTTTACAAGCCTGAAAAACATCAGAAAACACACCAGTTACACGACAACTAGAATTCAAATCAATCGATGAATATAAACGGTAATCTAACATGGTACCTTAAGCACATCCCAGTATGCCACATTATTGTTGGTGTCTTTGGTCAGAATGTGTCTTTTGTCATTCAGAATGTGGCACTGAATTATACTGGCGCCACCTAGAGGTCAAGACATCAAATCAACACGCTGAAGATACGGTTTAAAGCTGACCATCATATCCCAAGTCATTTTTATGTTAATGTTTCACTGGATGATACGGCAACATACATGGCTGTGTATACACAGCACAACACAAAAGAATACGATGAAAACTGCTTATACACACTAAAGCAGAGGGGGGCAAACTACGCCACACGTTTAAAGGGGAGTTAAAAAAAAAAACTACACTGGAGTCACGGTTTTGGTTTAGAATTACTAATTTGATGCAATACAAGTGAACGCCACTAGGTGGCACTATAGCGTGCAGTACAGTAAGGGCCTGTGCTACTGTAGAACTATTAGAACGCACTCGGTAACTTTAACCCTTTCATACGCGAGTTTAAAATATTCTAACTTTGACACCCTTGCAAGGAGAGGCTCATTGCTCACATGAACACTTTAATAACCATGTCTTGGAAAGACAAATACTACTGTTCTCCCTCAGTTTTAATCAGACATAGTTTTATAATGATTGACGTGTTAATAGCTATAGCAGTGCACATGATATTATATCTGTTGTAAACTTGACTCAATACTAGATATTAAATAAGAATTGTTGTTAAATGTGACATTCCTGTCAGATAATATATTTTCCATGCATACCTCCAGTGTAAATAAAAGTTATTTTATCATGGATTTAAGTATGCGGCCCTTCAATTGGTTAGCAAAACTTGATGTGTCCCTCTGGTCTGAAAAGTTTGCCCACCTCTGCACTAAAGAGACGCAATTGAAGACTGAAGTACATCGTGCAGACAGTCGTACCTTTAATAACCTGTTCGGGCTGCGTGTACAGTGGCGTCAGCGGAGCGCTGCAGTCGTTGTCATAATCTCCAGACGCTCGGAAATTATGGATTCCCTTCAGAGACTGAAACAAAAACATAAAAAAAAAAAACTCAATATAGACAGAACATAAAACCCAAGAGTTATATATCGATAACGATAATTAGAATATTTTTCTGTGTTTATTGTTGTACGTTGGCAGGTTTAGGACTGACTCTTAAAGTCTTTGATATTCTTCATATTCTGTGTGTTGGTCAGTTCACAGCAGTGACACAAATCATCTTTTCCAATCAGTTTCAATATATTTTTACCTTTAATGGGCATTTTCACCTTTATAAAGTAATTTTTTCGAACCTAATTAAATGTATGCATCATCTTTTGCATCAAATTATTACTTTTAATGAATACCGGTAAATTCAATTCGAATAATAATACACAATAGGGCTGTTGCCAATCAAATTAAATCAGTTTCAACAAAATTCATCTTTGCAGTGCAGAGGAAACTGAAGTGGATTTAGATGCGTTTACACAGACTGTTTAATGCAGATCAGAGGGACATGAATGTGTTTAACCTGCAGTTACACATGCAGAAATAACGTTTTGATGTTTTAAACATAAAATTCTGAATATTGATATTAGAAATGATTTAAAAAATAAAGATATTTTAAATGTGAAATTAAAACCGCCAATAGGTGGCAGCAAATCACTGTTAATGAGTGAGTCATTGAATACTTTATTCAACTGATTCAATCAGGAAAGAATCATTTGACTCTCTTAATGAGTCATTCATTCAGTAATGAAACTCCGCTGTGTTTTGCTCAGATGCAAAACAGTCCTGTGGCTTTTTTTGGACCCATATTCAGTATGCGAAATAGTGCAAAACACTTAATATTAACTTCTTGTTTATTGAACTGTTGTATAAAAATCAATTTCAAGTTTGTAACAATGCTGATATTTGGAGAAAAAACTATATTTGCGACTGCCAATGTTGTAATTTGATCTAAGAGTGATATTTCAGCAGATGAAAAGTATAAACTCGTGTGTATGTGCGAGTACCAATAGCCATGAAACATTCAACCGCTTAAAAATACGACCTGTGGACGATGAAAGCAGAAGCCAGACAATCATTTTTTTTACAAATGTCTGCGCCTGCTCTTACATAAAGAATAGGGTGGATAACATGCAACACAAAAGATTCACTTAAAGGACAACTCTGGCGCAAAATGAACCTTTGGTGTAATTACACATTGATACATAGTCAACCGTTCTCTGAGATTTGTTTTCATGATTATCGAATGTTAAGAGTTTTATCTCTAAAAACTGTTGAGCTTATAACGCTACTATATAGGGCATAGAGTAATGAAAATAAAAATCGCTAGTTAATACCACTAACAAGGCTCAAAATAGCCCAACACTAACACGGTAGCATAATGAGGGTCCCTACCTGCAAACCGAAGCATTGAGAACGTTGTAAGTGTACAGACAGTTTAATAAGAAGATATTTTATAAAGACAGTCCACTTCGCGTACACAGGCAGGAGCCGTCTTTGGGAAACAGTCTCGACCAGTCGAGTCATGGACGCCGAGCGCGCTGAACTGTCTTGGAAACTCATATGGTTCAGTGCTATTTTGAGCCTTGTTAGTGGTATTAACTAGCGATTTTTATTTCCATTACTCTATGCCCTATATACTAGCGTATATACAGTTTTTAGAGATAAAACTCTTTACATTCGATAATCATGAAAACAAATCTCAGAGAATGGTTGACTATGTACCAATGTCTAATTAGACCAAAGGTTAATTTTTCGCCAGAGTTGTCCTTTAAAATAAAACCATCCAGGGAAAGGAGACACTAAATAATGACCCTCGTGAGTAAACGAGCACGCTGCACAATCCTCAAAGCTCAGTGTGTTTCCGCTCACGTCACGCCGCACACCAGCTGCACTTACCCATTTATTAACCGTGGACTTCGTGGTGGAAACCCAGATGGCCGAATGTGGATCAGCTGACCTGTCCAGCTCCATCTGGAGGACACCCAAGCACATTCACACGTCAGTGACTTCACCTTACTCTCCATTACCTGGTCGTAGTCCACAGCTGCCGCAGGTGTTCGAGCCACAAACTGCCACCCTAGATATAAAGTCTATGGAGATCACTTTATTTTTCAATCTTAACAATACAGCATATTTCCTACACATACATGACACTTTGTATTACACCAAGCAGCAATATTCTAATCTGACAAATGAAGCCGACCCGGAAGTGCGAAAAACTGCACTACATGTAAACTCCGCTAGGGGCCGGTCCCAGAAGGGAGCACATGTCCATAGACCCCCATGTTAAAATGTCTGTTTTCACAGCATAAATTCATGTTTTTACAGGTTGGTCCCATGGACTTTTATTGTATTTTTTGATAGGCTCCGAGTGCCTGACAACTGTGAGGGGGGTGAATTTTTTTCTAACTCGTTAGTTTAGATCGTATTTAGATATAAAATATATGACAAATAAAGGCGTGGTTAACTTTGATTGACAGCTTGATTGACAGCTAATAAGGAGTGGAATTCCTGAAATCTGACATCTCGGCCATGATCTGACAACACATCACACCACCTCTGATCCTTTCTGAGCATTTTGAACAAGATTTTCCAAGACGGCGCCGCCCACACCCCCCATAAACGGCCTCAAAACCGCTCTTCAGAAAGTCTATGGGTGACGTCACAGACGCTTTGTCCATATTTTTTACAGTCTATGTATTACACTCTATGCTTGTCAGTTGTTGTCAGGCGGAAACCTTGAAGCTCCAAAAACGCTACTTTGCAGGAAATGGACAGTAAGTAATTAAACACCATGTTGTCAAAGTTGATATTGTGACTTTGGTCAGACATTTCAATGTGTCATTATATTATTAACATTTAACCAAAATCAAGCTGAAATGTAGTTTCTGACCGGCGAATTTTTGTACGATTTTGGACACGTGTTTTTTCCGTCATTAGAACGGCCACATCTGAGGCGGGAAGAGCACTGCATTATGTTTTCTTCAACCTACAGGTAATAAAGTTTACTGTAGCTATATGTGGGCACTCAGTTTTTTCTGTCATAAAAATCTTATATTAATTTATAAGTACTTAAGACGAAGTGCTTCACACAGGCTATTTAAGACAGTATTTACTAGACTAAGACACTCTTCTCTGCTCCTCAAATACATAAAACATTAGCCTTTATATATGTATAGTGTTTCTTGAGTAAATAAAATGTTTAACTTATTAAAATAACCAGTTCATTATTTAGCATTGCTTTGAAAACAAGCAGAGATGCTCCAGAATGTGTTCCTTCATGATAGAGGTGGGCGGAGTTATGAGGTTTGACTGACAGTTTGAGGAGCCAATGGAGTTACTAAATAGTCACAAGATCTTTTGAATACTTTTCTTAAATATTTGAAAAAACCACTGACAGATGTAAAGAGTGACCAATAGTAATGATTTATGAAAACAAATTAAAATGACGAAACAAGCAGATACAAGGTTTCCACCCGACAGCGACAATATAAATTTTGATTGTGGACTTCAGACAATATGTTTTACTACTCTCCTCTATCTTTTTCCTGTTAATATTGTAAATACACCGTAAAAATGACTTATACTATAATAACCGTGTGGTAAAACCTATAACAGAACATACCATACCAATATGTATATATTCACATATACATACATACATATATACATACATGCATACAAACATCTGAAATCTGACTCTTAAATAAGAAGTTAAACTTCCAGCATTTTGCTATTGTATTTGACTACCACACCTTCAACACAGGCGCCTTCTCCTCACAGATCAGCACACGGATGTCAGGATTGCGCAGGTCTGTGCAGTATATCTTGCGGTCGCGACCCCCGGAATAAACGTGTGTGAAGGCCTCGTTGACCTGCAGCGCCCAGACGCCCTCGTCATGAACGCGGTATGTGGCGATACACCTCTGCTGACCCAGAGACCACAGCCGGATCGTCCCGTCAGAACTCCCTGAAAGACACTGAACACACACAAACCAGGCCTGAACACAACAGGACAGAAAGATCGTATTTATGAGTTGAGTGCACATGAACGCCATTTTCTTTAAGCCCCGATCTTTACGAGTTGTGTCACCAGAGAACGTCTAATAAGGGGAGAACTTCCATTCAGTAAACTTCCGGGTTCTGGACTGGTTGCAGTTCCACTCTGGCTCCACATGAGGGCGCTTACAAGACGAGTGCAGTTCCACTCTTGCTCCCCATGAGGGTGCTCACGGGACGAGTGCAGTTCCACTCTGGCTCCACATGAGGGCGCTCACAGGACCAGTGCAGTTCCACTCTGGCTCCCCATGAGGGTGTTTACAGGACGAGCGCAGTTCCACTCTGGCTCCACATGAGGGCGCTTACAAGACGAGTGCAGTTCCACTCTGGCTCCACATGAGGGCGCTCACAGGATGAGTGCAGTTCCACTCTGGCTCTACATGAGGGTGTTTACAGGACGAGTGCAGTTCCACTCTGGCTCTGCATGAGGGTGTTTACAGGACGAGTGCAGTTCCACTCTGGTTCCACATGAGGGCGCTCACAAGACAAGTGCAGTTCCACTCTGGTTCCACATGAGGGCGCTCACAGGACGAGTGCAGATCCACTCTGGCTCCACATGAGGGCGCTCACAGGACCAGTGCAGTTCCACTCCGGCTCCACATGAGAGCGCTCACAGGACCAGTGCAGTTCCACTCTGGCTCCACATGAGGGCGCTCACAGGACGAGTGCAGTTCCACTCTGGCTCCACACGAGGGCGCTCACAGGACCAGTGCAGTTGCACTCCGGCTCCACACGAGGGCGCTCACAGGACGAGTGCAGTTCCACTCTGGCTCCCCATGAGGGTGCTCACAGGACGAGTGCAGTTGCACTCTGGCTCCACACGAGGGCGCTCACAGGACGAGTGCAGTTGCACTCTGGCTCCACACGAGGGCGCTCACAGGACGAGTGCAGTTCCACTCTGGCTCCACACGAGGGTGCTCACAGGACGAGTGCAGTTCCACTCTGGCTCCACATGAGGGCGCTCACAGGACGAGTGCAGATCCACTCTGGCTCCACATGAGGGCGCTCACAGGACGAGTGCAGTTCCACTCTGGCTCCACATGAGGGCGCTCACAGGACGAGTGCAGTTCCACTCTGGCTCCACATGAGGGCGCTCACAGGACGAGTGCAGTTCCACTCTGGCTCCACATGAGGGCGCTCACAGGACGAGTGCAGTTCCACTCTGGCTCCACACGAGGGCGCTCACAGGACGAGTGCAGTTCCACTCTGGCTCCGCACGAGGGCGCTCACAGGACGAGTGCAGTTCCACTCTGGCTCCGCACGAGGGCGCTCACAGGACGAGTGCAGTTCCACTCTGGCTCCACACGAGGGCGCTCACAGGACGAGTGCAGTTCACTCTGGCTCCACACGAGGGCGCTCACAGGACAAGTGCAGTTCCACTCTGGCTCCACATGAGGGCGCTCACAGGACAAGTGTAGTTCACTCTGGCTCCACATGAGGGCGCTCACAGGACGAGTGCAGTTCCACTCTGGCTCCACATGAGGGCGCTCACAGGAAGAGTGCAGTTCCACTCTGGCTCCACACGAGGGCGCTCACAGGAAGAGTGCAGTTCCACTCTGGCTCCACACGAGGGTGCTCACAGGACGAGTGCAGTTCCACTCTGGCTCCACACGAGGGCGCTCACAGGACAAGTGCAGTTCCACTCTGGCTCCACACGAGGGCGCTCACAGGACAAGTGCAGTTCCACTCTGGCTCCACATGAGGGCGCTCACAGGACAAGTGCAGTTCACTCTGGCTCCACATGAGGGCGCTCACAGGACGAGTGCAGTTCCACTCTGGCTCCACATGAGGGCGCTCACAGGAAGAGTGCAGTTCCACTCTGGCTCCACACGAGGGCGCTCACAGGACGAGTGCAGTTCACTCTGGCTCCACACGAGGGCGCTCACAGGACGAGTGCAGTTCACTCTGGCTCCACATGAGGGCGCTCACAGGACGAGTGCAGTTCACTCTGGCTCCACATGAGGGCGCTCACAGGACGAGTGCAGAATGAATGGAGGTCTATGGAGCTACACCCCTCAAAATCCACTTTTCTCAGGGTATCATTTTTTGTCTAGTAATTTGAATGTTGTATTCGAAAGGAGATGCAAAGAAATTACACATTGCTGGGTGTTAGATTTTTTAGAGTAACTTATTTGCTTTAAAAAGTCTTTTAAAATGTCTATGACGTCAAACTCATCGTACGAGCAGAGATACTGCTTTACGGCAATCCTTCAGTGACTTTGGTGCTTTCGCGCTCTGCACTTTCTTTTCTCTCGAGGCATCGACAGCACAGCTCACACAGTAAACACACGTGTAGAAGAGTTCAGTCCGCCTTAACAGCCGTTAACAGTCATTCACTGACCCAATCAGCGTCATTAGCAGAATGCTAGCATGTTATGGGCAACAACAACTCAACCTGTAAGAAATCGAAAGGACATAAGTACCCGTTCATTCAACTTTCGACCTATAACCCATGTTGAACTTGCAAAACCTACAATCAAATCTGAGATTTCTCAACGGCAATCATGTGAAAGAGACACATTTAGCCGTCGAGCTCCATAGACTCCCATTCATTTAGCACTCATGCGATCGCCCCCAGTGGAGCTCTGGTGGAACTACAACCCCAATTCGGTACAATAGCACTTAATAGGGAGTGGCCAGGCTCTCTGTAGACGGCTCTGGTGTCACTGAGAAAAGTATTTAGCAGTGATATTGCTAGACTTTTCTATTTACAGCGAAGTAAGCTAAATGCCTGCACAGAATATGATGTCATTATAATATGACAATGAAATATTTAACAATAAAGTTTGTAGTGGCTTCATAAATTAATTAAAAACATTAAAAAAAAAAAAAAAGTACACCTGATGCACATTTCTTTGTTCTTCATTTTATAGAACTAGAGTTTAAGAACCTTGCTGTATTTTTGTGTAATGAGAGAAAGTACTCCGCCATCTTACTCCGAAGAAAGTGACTTGAACGCAGTACCGTCGTAAACACTAACTTCCCAGGAGGACTTGAACGCACCATAGGACTAGTTCTAATCGCTTCTACAGTCAACAAGAACAAGGGCCAGATTTACTAACAAAACTTGCAAACCCTCTTTGGGTGTTAATAAACTACTGCAACGATTTACTAAAGACACCCAGTGCTAAATTAGCCCTGAAAAGGCGTGGACCGAGTTATTTTTGCGGCTGACCTTATTGCATTTGTAGGAGTTTCCCTTTTAAACGCCTAATTTATGTTAATATCATATTATCAAAATGTTAATATCAGTGCATTTCTAATTTCAGTGTCAACTCCTCACGTCCAAACATTCATTGATCGGTCAGAAAGCCGTACAAACCTCTGGTGACGTATCATTGAGTTTCAGCATCCTTTTTACGCATGTTCTGGCTTTGTGGTTCAGCTCCAGGATCCAGTAAAGCAGCGCTGCGTAATACAGCGCTCTGTCACCGGCTGTGGATCCAGACAGCTTCAGGTCGGAGTTCAGCTCATTCACAGCATCTCGATCTCATGTGGACACAGAAAGACACACATTATCCCTGAATCAATGTTTCATTCAGTTCAGTGTATGTACTGAGCGGCTGGGTCAGAGTTACCAATGGTTTCGCAACGTTTGTGTGCGCACATGAGAGCTACTGTTGAGCACAGAGACAGATGTGGATGATCTTTCAGCTGGACGAGCTCTCGCAAAGCCTCTTGAATGTGACCTGCAATGTATGTGCATGAGCCTTCATCATCATCATCATCATCAGCCATCATTTAACATTATACATTCATAATCATCAACAACTATCATAAATACATAAATAAGGAAAGCAGGGAAAATGGAAACACTTAAAAATAAAAAAAGATGGCGCTGCTGTGAATAAGGTCTACTGGCATCGACAGTTTCATGAAGAACCTTTAGCATCCATTATACCCTTCCATTACAAAAAATGGGAGGTTCTTTAACGAGGAAAAAAGGTTCTTTAGATTATTAAAATGCTCTTCATACTAAGAAAAAGGGTTATTTCAACATCTGTTCACTTAAGGTTTTTTGAGGAACCGATAACGGATCTTATCGTATCTCTCCCCTTTAGGATCCTTTTATTCATAATAATACATATATAAAGTAACACTTTAGCCTACCTTCCATCAGAGTTGCGAAAGCTTTGAAGAACCGGAGCACTGGATCATTATTATACAACTTTAAATTCTTCTCAGCTGTATTTATGGCATGTCGGAAGCATTTCTCCCTCATATAATATAGAATTAACGGCTGTTAAAGCAAGCATAAGTCATTATAACAGTTTACTAAATGTAGGTTTCCATTAAAATATGATACAAAATGACCGAACATATCAAATAAATACTTACCAAACACGTTTTATCGTTTTCTGACATATTTTCCCCCGGATAATTAAACTAATTCGAGTTATAATAGCGTTAGCGGCATCACACAGCACCTGTGATTTAAAATAACGGAAATCTGCCATTGACTGACACCTGCACAGGAATAATAATCACACACAGATACCGCCGCCTGTGTAATCGATTCCTAGCGATCTTCTAAGATTGCTTACTCACGTCTGTTTAAACAGCACTAAGGTGACGAATTTACGAATCGTGGTGTTGTTTTATTTATCTTTATTTGTATCCCATACTGTTATGTTTCGTTTTCATCTTGTTTAAGTTTGAGTTAAATAGAAAGAGTAAAAAAAGAAAAAGCGAACGGACAAATCCTACTATGGCGAAGGCCTGACGTCACGAGTCGCTCAGACAGACGCCTACGTGATTGGCTAAAAGCAGACATATGCATGAATATTAACGATTAGCTTCAGGAAGGTTACTAAGCAACGTCCGCAAGTACTAATCAATATTCATGAGCTTCGCTTCGCTGTATAGGATGGTTGCTCGTACGTCGCAGTTCATGATGGGTTTGATTCAGAGCGTGTTTGCTGCAGAGAGCGGGTATCACGTGCACGCGGTGAGTGCGACATTAACAGCTGTTTTAGTCAGTATTGCATTTAGTTAGACATCGAGTCTGAGGAATCAGGTTTGACAAAGTAAATAACATACGACCTTAAGGTTTGTCAAGCGTGTTTATAGTGTCACAGCATTTTAAAATCCAAAATCTAGGGATGTGTAAAGGTTTCCTTGAATTCTATGTTTATTAGAGTAATTATCGGAATATTGCCACTTGGAAAAATAAGGGTCTTAAAATCCTATAGGGGTTTCCTTTAAAAAGATTACCAAGATCCTTCTGGACCAGTTCCAAATTATGGCAAATTCAAATATAACTTTTGTTTATCATAATTTTGACTTTTTAATCTCTTGTTCATAGGTATTACAAAATTTTGACTGATCTTATAAATATGACTAAGACTTATGAGTAGGAATGCACGATATATTGACCACCGTATCGGTATCGGTCGATATGTTCATTTTTAATCTTATCGTTATCGGCCCTATAAGGAAATTTGGCCGATATATTAAAGCCGAAAAATAATGGATAATTTCTTTCAGCTGAGACACTTCAGATGTTCAACATGATGGTTTTAAATTGATTGAAATATGATTGGAATCACTTAAAAAAATGAAAATACATTTAAGTGTGACGTGCAGCGCAAGTCATATATTCTAAGCTAATAAAATTATAATAAGAACATTATAATTGAGTGCTTGGGACACGGTTTTTAATTGTGAGACTTTTGTTTTTGTAATCAGGCTCTCAAAAATTATATAAAAATGTGGATTTATCTGGCAATACTTCGGTTATCGGCTTTCAAATATAAAGAATTATCGGTTATCGGCATCGACCAAAATTTTCATATTGCTGCATCCCTAATTATGAGTGTCAATTTCATCATAATTATGATTTACACAAACATCATGTGGTAAAAATGGGCTTTCTTCCATAATATTCCACTTTAATTCCCAGATCCAGGAGAATTCTCCGGCAGAACGAGCCGGCCTGGAGCCCTTCTTTGATTTTATTTTGTCTATTGGACACACCAGACTGGTGAGATCTACACTCCTAAATCTCTGACCATTTCAGACGCGTTACACTCAAAATGATGAGTCAGAACCAGAAGTCACAAATCATTATAATGATGATGATGATGATGATAATCTGAAGAACTCCTTGCATACGTTATGCTCTGGTGTCACACTGAGCCTAAAGTGTGTGTGTGTGTGTGTGTGTGTGTGTGTGTGTTTGTGTGTGTGTGTAGAATAAAGAAAGCAGCACGCTGAAGGACCTGCTGATGGCAAACGTGGAGAAGCCGGTGAAGCTGGAGGTTTACAGCAGTAAAGTGATGAGGATCCGAGAGCTGGAGGTCGTGCCCAGTAACATGTGGGGCGGTCAGGGTTTACTGGGAGCCAGCGTCCGGTTCTGCACTTTCCAAGGGGCCAATCACAACGTCTGGCATGTGCTGGTGAGCTAAAAAAGAGTTTAAGAAGCCATTAAATCAGTAGAGTCCAAAAGTCTCAGACCTTTTTTTTCTCCAATTTAATAATTAATCATAAAATAAATCGTTTTAAATAATACAGCTCATTTCTTAACATTCATTAATGCATTAACTGACAAACTAACAATGAGCAATATATATTTTACAGCATTTATTAATGATTATATTATTATTAATGCTACTTAATAGAAATATGCATGTTAGTTTACATTGTGTGTAATACATTTAAAAGATAGCATATTTGATCTTTAAAATGTGTTAGTAAATGTTGAGATTAACGAACAAAGATTAAATAAATGCTGTTTATTCTTAGTTCATGTTACCTAATGTACTTAAAATCCCCATGTAGACAATAATTGTGTCCCTTAAAACTCATCGTTGATCACCAAAATGACATATTTAAATGTTTTTTCCTTGAAAAATAAGTGGGAAGTTATTCTGATTCAAGATTACCAGGAACATGATTAAAAATAATAATACATTTACATTTATTCATTTAGCAGACGCTTTTATCCAAAGCAACTTACAAATTGTATAATAATAATAATTATTAAATATATAAATATGATATAAATAAATATTAAATATAATAATAATAATGATGTGCAAAGAGAAATCATTTAGAATGAACACTGCGATATTCATGGTGACTAAGACTTTTAGACAGCACCGTATGTGTGTTTTTCCCAGATGGCTGTTTGTTTAATTCGTTACTAATGTTCTTTCAGGATGTGGAAGGGAATTCGCCTGCTGAACTGGCGGGACTGAAGCCTTATTCAGATTACATTGTTGGCGCAGATCAGGTGTTGCAGGAAGTAAGATTTGTTTATCAGCTGATTGAAACCGGTTTGGTGCAGAATCAAAACTGAAAAACTGCATTTGAATATGAATGCAAACCTGATATGAAGTCACACTGGCCGTTCATTTTTGCAGTCGGAGGATTTCTTTTCGCTGATCGAGGCGTGTGAGGGAAAAGCGCTGAAGCTGCTGGTGTATAACACACGCTGGGACCGCTGTAGGGAAGTCATGATCACTCCTAATGGAGCGTGGGGCGGAGAGGGAAGGTACGTCCATCAGCAGAACTGGCTGAAGTGAATTAATACATGCACAATGCAGTCCAACTGATGCGTTTCATTTTGCATTACTTTGAAAGCACTTAATAATCATAACTATTATGCTATTTTAAAGGGTATATTTTAAACGAGTCTCCTACGACAGGTTTACATGCATACAAGGTCAAAAAACACTTTATTTTCTCATAATATCCATTGCAGCATCAGTTCTTTTCTCACAGCGTCTGAAACGGTTCGTTTGAAGATTGTCTCTCTAAACCCCGCCTTTCCGAGAGTTGCTCTGCTCTGATTGGTCAGATGACTCAGTCTGGTGTGATTGGTCTACTCTGCTCTGATTGGTCAGATGACTCAGTCTGGTGTGATTGGTCTGCTCTGCTCTGATTGGTCAGTTGTGATTGGTCTACTCTGGTCTGATTGGTCTGTTGTGATTGGTCTACTCTGCTCTGATTGGTCTGTTGTGATTGGTCAGAAAGCAAACGCTCATGATCATATCTGAATGTCAGCTCTTGATCACAGTGATACGAACAGTAACGATGGCGAGGGTTTTACCGTATCGATCTCATCAGTGGATTTGCTTTGTCACAGAAAACAGCGTCTTCTCGACATGAACAACACGAACCAAACTCTTCCAGTCTCAGATAAACGACAGTGTTTGAGGAGCAAAGAGACGCTGGCTGTTCGCCGGCAGCCAATGAAAACCATAGACTGGCATTATGCAAATGAGTTACAAACACGCGTAGACTCGAACAGGAAGTAAGACTGGACTTAGACGACTCGCTTCAGGCAGTTCAGAATCGAATCTTAGTTTTGGGAGACGATAACGTTATCTTTAAACTTTGCAGATCTTTCACCTTCACGAACAGCTTTATTACACACTACATGAAAGGGAATATCCCAAAAAAGCATAATAGGGACACTTTAAACAACATGTATTTGTTCTCGCGTGTCCTGTTTGTGTTCTCAGTCTTGGTTGTGGCGTGGGGTTTGGGTACCTGCATCGAATCCCCATGCGCCCGTTCACATCAGATCAATCCCAGAATGCATCTGCAACATCTGAAAACCAAGAGGACAAGAACTGGTCTAAGGTAGATGCACAGAAATCTCACAGGAAACATCTCCAGGTCACATTTCACTCAAAAATGAAAAGAAAATCATCTTTAGGACAATTATGGCTTTAACTTTTATATTTCCTTTTGTAATTTCGGAGCAAAATATGTTCATAAGATTCCCCATCATATCTGTATTGTATAGAAGCTTGTTTCTGCCACAGAATAAAAAAGAAAAAAGGTCATTTATCTCACAATTCTGACATTTTCTGGCAATTGACATTTTTTTGTTTTTCTAGAGAAAGCACACATTTTTACATCTAAACTTGCAATTAAAAAAAGAGACTTGTGAGGTCTAAACGAGGTGAAAAACCTGCAATTACGAGGAAACAAGTCTGAATTGCAAAATAAAAACTCACAATTCTTACATTTTCTTGCAATTGTGAGCTGCGAGAAAAAGTCAGAATTTTGACATATAAACTTGCAATTAAAAAAGGTTATTGTGACTTGCCTCACATTTCCGAAATTAATTCACAATTCTAACGAAGTCCGAATTATAAAAACTCAATTTCTCACAATCATAAGTTTATAACTCACAATTCTGACATTTTCTTTCAATTGTGAGTTTTATAATTTGCAATTCTGACTTTTTTCTTTTTGCGACTTAAACTTGCAATTAAAAAAGATAATTATGACATTTCTAAAAAAAATAAAATCACAATTCGTACAAAATTTGGAATTGTGAAATATAAATTCACAATTCTGATGAAATCTTGCAATTACGAGTTATAAACGGACTTTTTTCTCTTTTTGCGGTAAAAGTCAGAATTTTGAGATGTAAATTTCCCATTAAAAAAGTTAATTATTACTTTGATCTCACAAGCCTGAAATTTTTTTCTCTCCACAATTCTGACAAAGTCCGAATTACGATATATAAACTCACAATTCTGACAAAGTCCGAATTACGATATATAAACTCACAATTCTGACTTTTTTCTCGCAATTCCGAGTATATAACCCAGAATTCTGAGGGGGAAAAAATTGACGTATAATTGAAGTGATTTATATTGAAGTATAAAGTCAAAATTGTGAGATATAAACTTGCAATTGTGAGAAACAAATCGGTGAAACTCTTAGCTTCCATGGTATTGTATAAAAGCTCCACATTCAAAAATAAAGGTGAAATAATGTTTGTCAGCGAGTTTTAACCCAGTCTTATTCCAGTCACTGTCAGATAATGAGCGTGACGTGGCGGAAGATGCCGGTGAAGGAGTCGTTCAGGACACGTCTGCAGATGCAGCATCATCTCCAGGTGGCTCATAATCTTTTGTTTAGATTCATCTTTAATCAGAATATGTTGAACACATCAAAACTTTATGAAACCATGTGAATCAAAACCAGTTTTTGTTGCCAGGCACGTTTGAGACGACAGCTGGGGATCTCTCCGTGCGCTCTTCCTCTTTGACTGATGATGATGATGGAGTCTGCAACAGTGAGGACGTGTCTGCTTTGAGTAAGCATCAAAATACCAAAGTCTTCATATGTGACCCTAGATCACAAAACCAGTCACATGACGCACGGGTATATTTGTGGCAATAGCCGTTTTTATAGAAGATTTTTCTTTTATGCCAAAAATCATTAGGATATTAAGTAAAGATCATGTTCCATATGCAAATTTCCTACCGTGAATATATATAACATTTATTTTTGTGAGTGAATGCAGCAAAATTGTGACCATAAATGAACAACTTTAAAGAGATTTTCTCAATTATTTCAATTTTTTTTGCATCCTCAGATTCCAGATTAACAATAGTTGTATCTCGGCCAAATATTGTCCTCTCGTAACAAACCACACATCACTGGGAAGCTTATTTATTCAGCTTTAAAATACTTGACCCATGTGAGTGGTTCTGTGGTCCCAGTCTCCTCACTCTTCCCTCATGAAGGTGGTTCTGAAGAGCGCGTGATGATCCCGGTGCAGAAGAACGACTCCGGGGTCGATGGGGTCCAAACGCCTCCTGTGATGTTCCACATGGAGCTGAAGGATGACGAGGTTTTAACATCTACACCGAAAACCCTCACATGAGAATCAGCTGTGGCTCAGAGACACGCTTTCAGGAGAACCTTCTCGGTGTCGAGTTTTACCTGCTGTGATAAAATTAACAACAACTCTGAAACTATCTACTGTTATTGTAGAGCGCTGACATGCAAGATCGCACAGAAAAAGATGCTTTAAAGTGTGTCATTTCTGTTTGCACACATATAAACTCCTGCTTTACTGAGAAACTACTAGCGTGAATATCATGATAAAATGTCTATATCTATTCAAGCGCACACACATAGATATATTATACATACATGTATTAGATATGAAGCCAGCTTGTTTAAAGAATAGCATTTTGCATTGTGACATTATTTTCACGACACAATTGCACTTTAAGGTTAAAATACTTGTGTAATTTTCATTATTTTCAATGGTGATTCTATGTAAAAGGAATATCTCAGGAAAGCGGCTGGAGCTCATTATGAATGTGTTGGACAAATCCATTAAATGTTGTTGACTGAATGTTTCTGAATATACATTATATATATAAAAATATACACACACACATTATATATATACATACACATATTTTATGTATGTATATATATATATTATATATATATACACACACACATATATAAATAAAATACAAACACACACTCGATATATACGTGTGTTTGTGTGTATATATATATATATATATATATATATATATATATATATATACACACACACAGTACTGTTTAAATGCTAAAAAAAAGTTGGTGCAGAAGTGTCAAGATTAAAAATAAATGTAACCTTATTTGACTTAGATTAATTCTACGTTATAATTAAAGGCCAAGAGAATTCTGAACACAAACATGCATCAGTGCTTGAGATTAAAAGCCAAACACTTCATGCTTACCTCTGAAATATTGACATGCAAATGCAGACACAATTTCCCACTTCTGAAAATGAGAAATACACAGATGTTAAATATAAACCAACAGAGGATGCATATGATCAGTTTGCTGAATATATCATTTCAAAAGTACTAACCTGCTTTAATGTACGGCTATGACCATCACTCAGGATACAAACAAATGATTTAAAGAAGGATTTCATCCATTTAACAATCATTTCAGTTCTTTAATAACCAGAAGAGCCTGTAAAAGCATGTGAACATCAGGAGGACGTTCTCACTCAAACAACAGCCGTCTGCATTTAAACTCAGTCATTATTGGTTCATTTATTAAGCTGTTATTACCCAAAATATACTGCATATAATTACAATTAACACAGGAAGCATAAATACAGGGGGTGTCGACACTTTAAAACCTTCAGAGCCAACTCCGTTTTGCCTCTCGATTTAGTTTCTGATGGTTTTGTATTACTATAATTATCATCCTATTTGTCTTTAAGACCAAATATATACATTGATACATTTTGCTAAAACACTGTGCAAATCCTTGTATGATTGACAAACGTTTGCAGAACAGTTTTAATTTTGCATAAATTAAAAACATGAACAGAGACTGCCATCCAGTGATGTCATCCTTCAATGTTCATAGCTTTTTATATATATATATATATTCATTTATTTTGTATATTCTCCTGTGCATACACAGGAAGGAAAGATAACGCTCAGCAGCAAACAGTTGTATCAAAGAATAATTCATCCAAAAATGAAAATCGTCATTTGGTTTTAAACCGATATGCTGTTATTTTTGAAGAATCTTCATGCAGCTCTTTTCCATATAACAACTGCATACATTAATTAAAAAATTCAACAAATGCATAAGAATTTTCCATTTTGGGAGAATTATTCCTTTTAAAAAACTATTACCACTCATAATGTTATGAGTATTTTCTCTCTCTAAACTTTTGTCATCATATTTTACATGAAAAAGCACCTTTTTGAAGATACCATACATTTTCTTAAAAAAGAAAAAGTAAATAAAAACCTCCTAATCTCCAACTCAAGTTCAAGTTGACTACAAAATAATTACAATATATGTACAAAAATGGATGCATTGATGATCACAGCACGTTAGTGAGAGAGATGCATCATGGGAAACAGCGTTCTTGGGAGTTTTATCAGACGTTTATACACTCCTTATAAACTCGTGATTGTTTTAGAGCAGTTCCAGACGCAATCCTCAGCTTAGACTTGGTTTTCCGGTCATGCCGCGAGAGGGATTTGATGATGTCATTGGCAACAAACACATCACTGGAATGTTAAATGGGGGGCGGTAAAAAAAAACGAACAAAAGCAAAGCAACTCGAGCAGTCGGACATGCTCAATATGGCCTCCGTCAAGAGAATTCATGCCAAGAGAAAAGAATGAAACCTAACGGGTGAACTCAAACGTCATTAACAGCCACTGTCACATGTCCCGTCTGAGCGTCTCTCCTCAGATCTCCTCTCCTTTACACCGGGATAAACACGGCCCGATGATCTAGACGTCAGACAGAACCGGGAAGTGCAGGTGAGCGTGTGCTTTTGAATGTGAAGTGTTGCGAATGGATCCGATGGGAGTCTCACGTGGATTTCTGCCGGTAGTGAAGCGTCAGGTCGCCGCCGCTTTTCCAGATGAAGTGCTTCACCGTCCGCAGGTCCATGTTGGGATCCAGAACCTTCCCAAAGAAATGCAACATGTCAGAAAGATGCGTTCGGTTCATTTCCATACACAGGGATCTGAGATCGAGGAGATTTTGGCATGACTGGTTAATTAGGAAAGTAACTCAAGCATTTAGCAAGTTTGTATGTATTTGAATGATGCACTAATTAGGGGTGTCGAAATTAATCGTTTCTACGGTGCTTCGCAATGCAGACAAGGACGATTCGGTATCGGTTCAGTAATAGACCATAACCGATTATAATGTACTGGCGCTTTTATGACGTCATTTATCGCGTGTGTGCTTTGTCGCGTTAGCATACACTGACAGAGGGAAACGAGACGCGAGTGCGAGTAATTAAACATGCTCCAACTACTTTAAAAGCCAAATGTGCATCTGGGCACATTTGGCTTTTATGAACAACCTGGTAAGCATGCCTGGAGAAGACACGCACGCGCTGTGTGGGCTCATGTCACGCACTAATAGAATATTCAGGCGGTAATACCACTAACTCGATAAACCACTTTAGCCGTGTTCACCCGAGCTGTAACGCCTGCAGAGTCTGAATGCTTTAAGATGAGCTCCGTCGCCCGAATCCACAGCCAAAAACATCAGCTTTCAAGCATAAGGAATTATCAGTTATCTGTATCGGCCAAAATTTTCACAACGGTGCATCCCTAATTAACATCATGCTTTTCTTGGACGCTGCTTTGAAACAATGCGGTCAGTAATCTTTAAGTTTAAACAAAGGTTCCCGTTCATAAGCATGTTGGGAGTAAACAGAGCGTGTAGCTTCACTGGAACTGCTCTAAGCGATGGACTGCATCTGATGCGGTACCTGGTCCTGACACAGCAGCTCGATCTTCTCCTCCGCTAGCACGGCCATGTCCTCCTCCTCCTTCTGCTCGCTGGGCTTCTCTCCGGTCGAGCCGCCCGTCTGGGACTCGCTGTCCAGGTTAATGATCTTTTCATACACATGTTCCATCACCTTCCTCACCTGCAACATGTCACTGGCCGACAACCGATCCCTAAAAACACACAAGCACACGGCTATGCAGTTTTCATTTACATCCAAATTGGTTGCATCCAGTCGCTTCAGACTGAAACCACACACACAGACACACACACACACACACACACACAGGCAGACAGAAACACACACACACAGACAGACACACACACACAGACAGACACACAGACACACACACACAGACAGACACACAGACACACACACACAGACAGACACACAGACACACACACACACACACACAGACAGACAGACACACACACACACACACACGTACGTACTTCTTTAATGTCTTTGCTCCGGAAGATGAATGTGGTTGGAGGTAGAATGGGATTTTGTTGAATTTGGGCATGTTTTTCTGTAGGAGAATTAAAAAAAATGTGCTTTAAATAACAGAAAGAAAAAGTATACGACGTTTCTTGGAGACGTGAACAGGATCTTACGTCCACTGTGATGTCGATGACCCACTGCGGGACCGTCTCGTTGAGCAACATGGATTCGGTTTCTCCACCGGAGTCTCGACACAACAGCCTGCACAGACACACACTCGTTTCATCACTGAACACCAGCATCTGAAGACGGGATTAACAGGAAGACACACACACACACACACACACACACACCTGAATAGTGTCCTTCCTCCCGCTTCCCCGAAGATCACCGGAGTGTGTGGCGGCACCTGAAAATATCCGTTTCCTTTCTGTATCCGGCTCTCATGTTCACCGTTCACTGAGCAAACACACAACATATGCCATCATCATCATCTGAAGAAGAAACTTATACATATACATATACATATATATATATTATACATATTTATTACTTATAATAATTATTATAATAATATAAATCTACAAATAATATTAATAATTATTATTATTAATATTATATAGTAATTAGAAACTTGGATATTATGATATGTAAATAAATATACATTTTATATTGTATAAACATTAAATGCAAGTTTATAATTACTGTATAATATTAATAATAATTATTAATATTATATGTAGATTTATATTATAATAATAAGTAATAAATGTATAATATATAGTAAATAATTGTAATATATTGTAAAACATATATAAATAAATATAAACTTATATATGATTTAATTTATTTATAATATATATATATTAAATACGTTATATATTATATTATAAAAAGTTATATCCAAGTATATTATATATATATATATATATATATATATATATATATATATACACACACACACATTACAGACAGATAGATAGTGCTACTACTACTAATAATAATAATAATATTTATAACAATATCTATTCATTTGAACAAAATATGTTTATATATATTTTATATATATATATATATATATATATATGATTAACATACATAAATATGATACTGCAAATATAAACTTATAATATAAAATGTATGTGTCAATAAATATATATTTATTTTATACTATTAAATATTATAATCCGTGTGTTTTTACCGCTCCCATGATTCAGTTCGCTCTCCTCATCCATGGGGTTGATGTGTGTGCGAGGCCAGTATTCCAGCAGAGCCTGAAGCAGAAGCCCACCCAGATTCACTGCGCCACAACAAACACATTAACACACCTTCAGGATTTACTGTCACGATAAACATAAGCCTCTGGAGGTCGTTCTCACGTTTAGGGTCGGATCCGTCAGGACTGGTGAATCCAGCGTCTTTAGCAGAAACCCAGGCCGCAAAACAATCGCTCTCGTCCAGCGTTATAGTCAACATCTGTCAATCAGAAGCCAAAAGATTCTCACCAGACCTGACCAACACTACATCTGTGTTGAAAGGTTCCCACAGCATGGTTAAAGGCACACTATGCAAGATTTGTACCTTAATATAACAGCTTCGCAGTCATTTCGATGGTAAACAAACTTGTAAGAGGGCGAATCATCCGGATAGATAAGCGCGGGGGGGGGGGGACACCAGATTTTCCGTGAACGCGCCCGTCTCATCAGCGTCCATCAACACCATGGAGTATTTGGAGATAGCACATACAATAACAGTAGCTTTACTACTGTACTTACTCTCGTAAGAAAGATAGAGTAGCATTGATTCTTCCAAAAATCCGAACTTTATCCCTTCATCTGGACATGTTTATCCACCTAACGTTACGTTCACACGGATTTCAGTGCAAACTAAGCTAACGAACCTGCCCAACAAGTGCTAACGCTAGCTATCCATACAACACATTTGGGCAAACATACTTAGAGTACTAACATAACACTAAGAAATAAAGTAACTGGTTGATAAAGCACAATTACCTGTTAAATGTTGCAAGCTCTGCATCCAGGTTGACCCAATTAAATCACGTAACGTTAAATCTCTCCACCTTTCAAATGCCGATCCGATGTTGATCCTGGTTTTATTACTGCGAACTTCAGGCGTGTGCACGTGATTGTGACGTGCGCGAGGGGAGGCGTGTGCACGACCTGTGATTGGCCGTCAGATCTCACACCCCCCTGCGCTGATTGGACCCGATGATCCGGGAGCGGTGGATTTTTGCAAAACAAATAACCGCTCCAGGTGGAGTTACAAGCTCGGGTTTTTTCTAAAACCACTTTATTTATGTTGTTCTGTCGGATTATAGTGTCGATTCAACTGAATATGCAAAAAAAAGTTGCCGACGGCAGCTTTAACAAAAACGGAAACTGCATAGTATGCCTTTAACCTCAAATTCAAGGACTTTATGTGGGGACACATTTGTGTGTTGCCATGGCAACGTACATGACGAAGCACATCACGGGGGAAACACTTCACGTGACGCGTAAATGCGCGTAACTAGCGTAAATCACACAAGCTAGTATGCATACGCCACGAAGTGTCGGTGAATATGGAATTTTTCCCAGAAAACGTCTTGCACAAAATAAATTCAAGCACCTCCAAGGACTTGCATCTACGTATGTTTATTTTCAAAAACTTTCCAGGGCCTTGACATTTTTTTTTTTCAGATTCACAAACTTTCAAGGATTTCATTGCCCCGTGGGAACGCTGTTCTGCAGAGACTTACCCCCGTCTTCAGATCCACTGAAAACCAGTTCGGCACATAAACCATCTTGAACCTTTTCTTGATCTCTTCATCAAACTCCATCTTCCCCAAGTCTTCAACTTTACAAGCCTGAAAAACATCAGAAAACACACCAGTTACACGACAACTAGAATTCAAATCAATCGATGAATATAAACGGTAATCTAACATGGTACCTTAAGCACATCCCAGTATGCCACATTATTGTTGGTGTCTTTGGTCAGAATGTGTCTTTTGTCATTCAGAATGTGGCACTGAATTATACTGGCGCCACCTAGAGGTCAAGACATCAAATCAACACGCTGAAGATACGGTTTAAAGCTGACCATCATATCCCAAGTCATTTTTATGTTAATGTTTCACTGGATGATACGGCAACATACATGGCTGTGTATACACAGCACAACACAAAAGAATACGATGAAAACTGCTTATACACACTAAAGCAGAGGGGGGCAAACTACGCCACACGTTTAAAGGGGAGTTAAAAAAAAAAACTACACTGGAGTCACGGTTTTGGTTTAGAATTACTAATTTGATGCAATACAAGTGAACGCCACTAGGTGGCACTATAGCGTGCAGTACAGTAAGGGCCTGTGCTACTGTAGAACTATTAGAACGCACTCGGTAACTTTAACCCTTTCATACGCGAGTTTAAAATATTCTAACTTTGACACCCTTGCAAGGAGAGGCTCATTGCTCACATGAACACTTTAATAACCATGTCTTGGAAAGACAAATACTACTGTTCTCCCTCAGTTTTAATCAGACATAGTTTTATAATGATTGACGTGTTAATAGCTATAGCAGTGCACATGATATTATATCTGTTGTAAACTTGACTCAATAATAGATATTAAATAAGAATTGTTGTTAAATGTGACATTCCTGTCAGATAATATATTTTCCATGCATACCTCCAGTGTAAATAAAAGTTATTTTATCATGGATTTAAGTATGCGGTCCTTCAATTGGTTAGCAAAACTTGATGTGTCCCTCTGGTCTGAAAAGTTTGCCCACCTCTGCACTAAAGAGACGCAATTGAAGACTGAAGTACATCGTGCAGACAGTCGTACCTTTAATAACCTGTTCGGGCTGCGTGTACAGTGGCGTCAGCGGAGCGCTGCAGTCGTTGTCATAATCTCCAGACGCTCGGAAATTATGGATTCCCTTCAGAGACTGAAACAAAAACATTAAAAAAAAAAAAACTCAATATAGACATAGAACATAAAACCCAAGAGTTATATATCTATAACGATAATTAGAATATTTTTCTGTGTTTATTGTTGTACGTTGGCAGGTTTAGGACTGACTCTTAAAGTCTTTGATATTCTTCATATTCTGTGTGTTGGTCAGTTCACAGCAGTGACACAAATCATCTTTTCCAATCAGTGTCAATATATTTTTACCTTTAATGGGCATTTTTACCTTTATAAAGTCATTTTTTCGAACCTAATTAAATGTATGCATCATCTTTTGCATCAAATTATTACTTTTAATGAATACCGGTAAATTCAATTCGAATAATAATACACAATAGGGCTGTTGCCAATCAAATTAAATCAGTTTCAACAAAATTCATCTTTGCAGTGCAGAGGAAACTGAAGTGGATTTAGATGCGTTTACACAGACTGTTTAATGCAGATCAGAGGGACATGAATGTGTTTAACCTGCAGTTACACATGCAGAAATAACGTTTTGATGTTTTAAACATAAAATTCTGAATATTGATATTAGAAATGATTTAAAAAATAAAGATATTTTAAATGTGAAATTAAAACCGCCAATAGGTGGCAGCAAATCACTGTTAATGAGTGAGTCATTGAATACTTTATTCAACTGATTCAATCAGGAAAGAATCATTTGACTCTCTTAATGAGTCATTCATTCAGTAATGAAACTCCGCTGTGTTTTGCTCAGATGCAAAACAGTCCTGTGGCTTTTTTTGGACCCATATTCAGTATGCGAAATAGTGCAAAACACTTAATATTAACTTCTTGTTTATTGAACTGTTGTATAAAAATCAATTTCAAGTTTGTAACAATGCTGATATTTGGAGAAAAAACTATATTTGCGACTGCCAATGTTGTAATTTGATCTAAGAGTGATATTTCAGCAGATGAAAAGTATAAACTCGTGTGTATGTGCGAGTACCAATAGCCATGAAACATTCAACCGCTTAAAAATACGACCTGTGGACGATGAAAGCAGAAGCCAGACAATCATTTTTTTACAAATGTCTGCGCCTGCTCTTACATAAAGAATACGGTGGATAACATGCAACACAAAAGATTCACTTAAAGGACAACTCTGGCGCAAAATGAACCTTTGGTGTAATTACACATTGATACATAGTCAACCGTTCTCTGAGATTTGTTTTCATGATTATCGAATGCAAAGAGTTTTATCTCTAAAAACTGTTGAGCTTATAACGCTACTATATAGGGCATAGAGTAATGAAAAAAAAAATCTCTAGTTAATACCACTAACAAGGCTCAAAATAGCCCAACACTAACACGGTAGCATAATGAGGGTCCCTACCTGCAAACCGAAGCATTGAGAACGTTGTAAGTGTACAGACAGTTTAATAAGAAGATATTTTATAAAGACAGTCCACTTCGCGTACACAGGCAGGAGCCGTCTTTGGGAAACAGTCTCGACCAGTCGAGTCATGGACGCCGAGCGCGCTGAACTGTCTTGGAAACTCATATGGTTCAGTGCTATTTTGAGCCTTGTTAGTGGTATAAACCAGCGATTTTTATTTCCATTACTCTATGCCCTATATACTAGCGTACATACAGTTTTTAGAGATAAAACTCTTTACATTCGATAATCATGAAAACAAATCTCAGAGAATGGTTGACTATGTACCAATGTCTAATTAGACCAAAGGTTAATTTTGCGCCGGAGTTGTCCTTTAAAATAAAACCATCCAGGGATCCTTTAAAACCATCCAGGGATCCTTTAAAACCATCCAGGGAAAGGCGACACTAAATAATGACCCTCGTGAGTAAACGAGCACGCTGCACAATCCTCAAAGCTCAGTGTGTTTCCGCTCACGTCACGCCACACACCAGCTGCACTTACCCATTTATTAACCGTGGACTTCGTGGTGGAAACCCAGATGGCCGAATGTGGATCAGCTGACCTGTCCAGCTCCATCTGGAGGACAACCAAGCACATTCACACGTCAGTGACTTCACCTTACTCTCCATTACCTGGTCGTAGTCCACAGCTGCCGCAGGTGTTCGAGCCACAAACTGCCACCCTAGATATAAAGTCTATGGAGATCACTTTATTTTTCAATCTTAACAATACAGCATATTTCCTACACATACATGACACTTTGTATTACACCAAGCAGCAATATTCTAATCTGACAAATGAAGCCGACCCGGAAGTGCGAAAAACTGCACTACATGTAAACTCCGCTAGGGGCCGGTCCCAGAAGGGAGCACATGTCCATAGACCCCCATGTTAAAATGTCTGTTTTCACAGCATAAATTCATGTTTTTACAGGTTGGTCCCATGGACTTTTATTGTATTTTTTGATAGGCTCCGAGTGCCTGACAACTGTGAGAGGGGTGAATTTTTTTCTAACTCGTTAGTTTAGATCGTATTTAGATATAAAATATATGACAAATAAAGGCGTGGTTAACTTTGATTGACAGCTTGATTGACAGCTAATAACGAGTGGAATTCCTGAAATCTGACATCTCGGCCATGATCTGACAACACATCACACCACCTCTGATCCTTTCTGAGCATTTTGAACAAGATTTTCCAAGACGGCGCCGCCCACACCCCCCCATAAACGGCCTCAAAACCGCTCTTCAGAAAGTCTATGGGTGACGTCACAGACGCTTTGTCCATATTTTTTACAGTCTATGTATTACACTCTACGCTTGTCAGTTGTTGTCAGGCGGAAACCTTGAAGCTCCAAAAACGCTACTTTGCAGGAAATGGAAAGTAAGTAATTAAACACCATGTTGTCAAATTTGATATTGTGACTTTGATCAGACATTTCAATGTGTCATTATATTATTAACATTTAACCAAAATCAAGCTGAAATGTAGTTTCTGACCAGCGAATTTTTGTACGATTTTGGACACGTGTTTTTTCCGTCATTAGAACGGCCACATCTGAGGCGGGAAGAGCACTGCATTATGTTTTCTTCAACCTACAGGTATTTAAGTTTACTGTAGCTATATGTGGGCACTCAGTTTTTTCTGTCATAAAAATCTTATATTAATTTATAAGTACTTAAGACGAAGTGCTTCACACAGGCTATTTAAGACAGTATTTACTAGACTACGACACTCTTCTCTGCTCCTCAAATACATAAAACATTAGCCTTTATATATGTATAGTGTTTCTTGAGTAAATAAAATGTTTAACTTATTAAAATAACCAGTTCATTATTTAGCATTGCTTTGAAAACAAGCAGAGATGCTCCAGAATGTGTTCCTTCATGATAGAGGTGGGCGGAGTTATGAGGTTTGACTGACAGTTTGAGGAGCCAATGGAGTTACTAAATAGTCACAAGATCTTTTGAATACTTTTCTTAAATATTTGAAAAAAAACCACTGACAGATGTAAAGAGTGACCAATAGTAATGATTTATGAAAACAAATTAAAATGACGAAACAAGCAGATACAAGGTTTCCACCCGACAGCGACAATATAAATTTTGATTGTGGACTTCAGACAATATGTTTTACTACTCTCCTCTATCTTTTTCCTGTTAATATTGTAAATACACCGTAAAAATGACTTATACTATAATAACCGTGTGGTAAAACCTATAACAGAACATACCATACCAATGTGTATATATTCACATATACATACATACATACATATATACATACATGCATACAAACATCTGAAATCTGACTCTTAAATAAGAAGTTAAACTTCCAGCATTTTGCTATTGTATTTGACTACCACACCTTCAACACAGGCGCCTTCTCCTCACAGATCAGCACACGGATGTCAGGATTGCGCAGGTCTGTGCAGTATATCTTGCGGTCGCGACCCCCGGAATAAACGTGTGTGAAGGCCTCGTTGACCTGCAGCGCCCAGACGCCCTCGTCATGAACGCGGTATGTGGCGATACACCTCTGCTGACCCAGAGACCACAGCCGGATCGTCCCGTCAGAACTCCCTGAAAGACACTGAACACACACAAACCAGGCCTGAACACAACAGGACAGAAAGATCGTATTTATGAGTTGAGTGCACATGAACGCCATTTTCTTTAAGCCCCGATCTTTACGAGTTGTGTCACCAGAGAAAGTCTAATAAGGGGAGAACTTCCATTCAGTAAACTTCCGGGTTCTGGACTGGTTGCAGTTCCACTCTGGCTCCACATGAGGGCGCTTACAAGACGAGTGCAGTTCCACTCTGGCTCTGCATGAGGGTGTTTACAGGACGAGTGCAGTTCCACTCTGGTTCCACACGAGGGCGCTCACAGGACGAGTGCAGTTGCACTCTGGCTCCACATGAGGGCGCTCACAGGACGAGTGCAGTTCCACTCTGGCTCCACACGAGGGCGCTCACAGGACGAGTGCAGTTCCACTCTGGCTCCACATGAGGGCGCTCACAGGAAGAGAGCAGTTCCACTCTGGCTCCACACGAGGGCGCTCACAGGACGAGTGCAGTTCACTCTGGCTCCACATGAGGGCGCTCACAGGACAAGTGCAGTTGCACTCTGGCTCCACATGAGGGCGCTCACAGGACGAGAACAGTTCCACTCTGGCTTCACATGAGGGCGCTCACAGGACGAGTGCAGTTCCACTCTGGCTTCACATGAGGGTGTTTACAGGACGAGTGCAGTTCCACTCTGGCTCCACACGAGGGCGCTCACAAGACAAGTGCAGTTCCACTCTGGTTCCACACGAGGGCGCTCACAGGACGAGTGCAGTTGCACTCTGGCTCCACAAGAGGGCGCTCACAGGACGAGTGCAGTTCCACTCTGGCTCCACACGAGGGCGCTCACAGGACGAGTGCAGTTCCACTCTGGCTCCACATGAGGGCGCTCACAGGAAGAGAGCAGTTCCACTCTGGCTCCACACGAGGGCGCTCACAGGACGAGTGCAGTTCACTCTGGCTTCACATGAGGGCGCTCACAGGACAAGTACAGTTCCACTCTGGCTCCACATGAGGGTGTTTACAGGACGAGTGCAGTTCCACTCTGGCTCCACACGAGGGCGCTCACAAGACGAGTGCAGTTCCACTCTGGTTCCACACGAGGGCGCTCACAGGACGAGTGCAGTTGCACTCTGGCTCCACATGAGGGCGCTCACAGGACGAGTGCAGTTCCACTCTGGCTCCACACGAGGGCGCTCACAGGACGAGTGCAGTTCCACTCTGGCTCCACATGAGGGCGCTCACAGGAAGAGAGCAGTTCCACTCTGGCTCCACACGAGGGCGCTCACAGGACGAGTGCAGTTCACTCTGGCTCCACACGAGGGCGCTCACAGGACGAGTGCAGTTCACTCTGGCTCCGCACGAGGGCGCTCACAGGACGAGTGCAGTTCACTCTGGCTTCACATGAGGGCGCTCACAGGACGAGTACAGTTCCACTCTGGCTCCACATGAGGGCGCTCACAGGACGAGTGCAGAATGAATGGAGGTCTATGGAGCTATACCCCTCAAAATCCACTTTTCTCAGGGTATCATTTTTTGTCTAGTAATTTGAATGTTGTATTCGAAAGGAGATGCAAAGAAATTACACATTGCTGGGTGTTAGATTTTTTAGAGTAACTTATTTGCTTTAAAAAGTCTTTTAAAATGTCTATGACGTCAAACTCATCGTACGAGCAGAGATACTGCTTTACGGCAATCCTTCAGTGACTTTGGTGCTTTCGCGCTCTGCACTTTCTTTTCTCTCGAGGCATCGACAGCACAGCTCACACAGTAAACACACGTGTAGAAGAGTTCAGTCCGCCTTAACAGCCGTTAACAGTCATTCACTGACCCAATCAGCGTCATTAGCAGAATGCTAGCATGTTATGGGCAACAACAACTCAACCTGTAAGAAATCGAAAGGACATAAGTACCCGTTCATTCAACTTTCGACCTATAACCCATGTTGAACTTGCAAAACCTACAATCAAATCTGAGATTTCTCAACGGCAATCATGTGAAAGAGACACATTTAGCCGTCGAGCTCCATAGACTCCCATTCATTTAGCACTCATGCGATCGCCCCCAGTGGAGCTCTGGTGGAACTACAACCCCAATTCGGTACAATAGCACTTAATAGGGAGTGGCCAGGCTCTCTGTAGACGGCTCTGGTGTCACTGAGAAAAGTATTTAGCAGTGATATTGCTAGACTTTTCTATTTACAGCGAAGTAAGCTAAATGCCTGCACAGAATATGATGTCATTATAATATGACAATGAAATATTTAACAATAAAGTTTGTAGTGGCTTCATAAATTAATTAAAAACATTAAAAAAAAAAAAAAGTACACCTGATGCACATTTCTTTGTTCTTCATTTTATAGAACTTGAGTTTAAGAACCTTGCTGTATTTTTGTGTAATTAATTGAGAGAAAGTACTCCGCCATCTTACTCCGAAGAAAGTGACTTGAACGCAGTACCGTCGTAAACACTAACTTCCCAGGAGGACTTGAAAGCACCATAGGACTAGTTTTAATCGCTTCTACAGTCAACAAGAACAAGGGCCAGATTTACTAACAAAACTCGCAAACCCTCTTTGGGTGTTAATAAACTACTGTAACGATTTACTAAAGACACGCAGTGCTAAATTAGCCCTGAAAAGGCGTGGACCGAGTTATTTTTGCGGCTGACCTTATTGCATTTGTAGGAGTTTCCCTTTTAAACGCCTATTTTATGGGAGGAGAGTATTGAAATGAATCGCGCAACACGATTCTGATGATTCTGATGATTGCGTTCTTTCATTTACGCGTCAGCAGGAATCACTAGCAGAACTTGCCATCGACGCATTTGTGGAATTGACCTATGGCTAAGCCACGCCTCCAAACGCGATGAGCCAATCACAGTGCGCATAGATAACGCAATAAACCCGGACATTCTCTGCTTCGACGTCCATTGAAATGCATTGCGGTTAGTCAGTTTTCATTCGTTTTTATATATTTTTTCTTGTCATTTTAAGTTTAAAATGGTCAAACAGTGTGCATGGCGTACATGCAACTCCGACACTAGGTATCCCGAGAGGCTGGGCGACTGTGTATTTTTTTACCCGCATATTTATTTTTTATTTTTTAAATGATTATTGAAATTTTACCTTTCCCAAGCCACATCTCAATCGAGATAAGTGTCTGCTCTGGATTAAGTTATGCGGTAGACCACAACACCAACTAAAAGTGGATAAATGAAACAAGGATGCCTACATCTGTTCTAAGATTCGTATTTGAATGTTATCTTTAACATCTCTAACGTAACGTTGGGCTAACGTTAGCCTAACATTAGAAAATGTTAATGTTAGCTTCTAGCTGCGTTGTACATCATGTCACTTAGCTTCATTAACGTATCTGTAAATAACCGCGATAACAAACGTTAGCAATGTTGTGTTGAATGATTCATGTAAATACTGTTGCACTAAACTAACGGAGAGGAAGTCTTGGTGAAGATAGTAAAAAGGCTTGTCCTGGAAACGGATGCAACTTAGACCTGTACATATCTAATCATGAACCATTAATTACATATTAAAGAAGACAACATTTTAGACAACTTTCTACCAAAACAACTGGGGAACTTTGTGTGTTTTTTTTTTTTTTGCAAAACATGTAGCCTTTTCACTCCTCTTCAAATTAACTAAATTTTCAAACTATTTACAAACAGTGTGAATAGCGCCTGTCAACGAATGTTGACCGTTTGTCCGAGTGAGTGGGGGGGGGCGTGGCTCAGCCATAGGTCAATTGCATGCTAACGCTGATTTGTCCCGTTTAGTTTAGTCAGTTTTCATTCGTTTTTATTTATTTTTTCTTGTTATTTTAAGTTTAAAATGGTCAAACAGTGGCGGTCAAACTCCGACACTAGGTATCCCGAGAGGCTGGGCGCCTGTGTATTTTTTACCCGCATATTTTTTTTAAATGATTATTGAAATTTTACCTTTCCCAAGCCACATCTCAATCGAGATAAGTGTCTGCTCTTAATTAAGTTATGCGGTAGACCACAACACCAACTAAAAGTGGATACATTAAACAAGGATGCCTACATCTGTTCTAAGATTCGTATTTGAACGTTATCTTTAACATCTCTAACGTAACGTTAGGCTAACGTTAGCCTAACATTAGAAAATGTTAATGTTAGCTTCTAGCTGCGTTGTTCATGTCACTTAGCTTCATTAACGTATCTGTAAATAACCGAGATAACAAACGTTAGCAATGTTGTGTTGAATGATTCATGTAAATACTGTAGCACTAAACTAACGGAGAGGAAGTCTTGGTGAAGATAGTAAAAAGGCTTGTCCTGGAAACGGATGCAACTTAGACCTGTACATATCTAATCATGAACCATTAATTACATATTAAACATTTTAGACAACTTTCTACAAAAACAACTGGGGAACTTTGTGTTTTTTTTTTGTTTTTTTGCAAAACATGTAGCCTTTTCACTCCTCTTCAACATAACTAAATATTCAAACGATTTACACAGTGTGAATAGCGCCTGTCAACGAATGTTGACCGTTACACTCGTTACATTCGTGACCGCTAACGCTGATTTGTCCCGTTTAGTAAATCTAACCCTAAAATTGGTGTTTATAATTGTTGTGGATAAGATTTAAATAGTTTAACAATGCATGTTCAATATTAACCTCAATCATAAGGGGGAGTTGAAGAAAATATTTTAGCGCATGTCTTGATCTAACCTGAGTTCCATCTCTGTTTAGCAGCAGTGATTTGACGTTGTCTGAATGTCCTTTCAGTTTCATTAGTTTGGCACATGTGCGCGGGTCCCACACTCGCAGAACCTGTAGTGAGAAAAACAAATCAATTAAATAAAGACAATGTGAAATGATCAGCATCAGAAGCTGTTGTGAGTGAGTGAAAGTGAGTGAGTGAGAGAGAGTGAGAGAGTGAGTGAGTGAGTGAGAGAGTGAGAGAGAGAGTGAGAGAGAGAGTGAGAGAGAGAGTGAGAGAGAGAGTGAGAGAGAGTGAGAGTGAGAGAGTGAGACTGAGAGAGAGAGTGAGTGAGAGAGAGTGAGGGAGAGAGTGAGGGAGTGAGTGAGACAGACTGAGGGAGTGAGTGAGAGAGTGAGTGAGAGAGAGAGTGAGAGAGAGAGTGAGAGAGAGAGTGAGAGAGAGAGTGACAGAGTGAGTGAGAGAGACTGAGGGAGTGAGTGAGAGAGTGAGGGAGTAAGGGAGTGAGAGAGTGAGTGATTGAGTGAGTGAGAGAGTGAGGGAGTGATGGAGTGAGGGAGTGATGGAGTGAATGAATGAATGAATTATTATTGCTCTGCACAACCCAGGTGTATCATTCTATACATACCGAAATGAAACTGAAACTAACTTTATTTAGTCTTTTAATATGTCCCTGATCAAAGTGAGAGTGAGAGAGTGAGTGAGAGAGTGAGTGAGAGAGAGTGAGGGAGTGAGTGAGAGAGTGAATGAGTGAGAGAGTGAGTGAGAGAGAGAGTGAGTGAGAGAGTGAGTGAGAGAGAGAGAGAGTGAGAGAGTGACAGTGAGTGAGAGAGTGAGGGAGTGAGGGAGTGAGTGAGAGAGTGAGGGAGTGAGGGAGTGATGGAGTGAATGAATGAATGAATTATAATTGCTCTGCACAACCCAGGTGTATCATTCTATACATACCGAAATAAAACTGAAACTAACTTTATTTACTCTTTTAATATGTCCCTGATCAAAAGAGACTGAAAATGTAATCAAAGCTGCATAACAATAATGGCAACCAAAAATGCATGGCAGAAATTGAGACTTATCACTAAGATTATTTCACTCAGAAATGAAATGACAAACCTTTTCAGTGGATCCCGACACTATAACCGTCCCCATCTGATTCATGGCCAAACTGTAGATGGAGTCCTTGTTCCCGCTGAGAGAAGACGCTGTATAGCATAAAGAAAGAGATATTTATCTTTATACACAAACTTAAATTCAGGATTCAGTGATTCTTTAATACAGATTTCGGGTCTACTGATAAAAGGCACCAAACGAAAGTGTAAAGTAACTTATTTCATCTATTTTTTTGGATTGTGATTGCAATAGACCAGTGGTTCCCAACCTTTTCCAACTCGCGGCCCACACAACCAAACACGCAAGTTTCCGCGGCCCACTGCAATAACTTTTAAACGGACCCGACTATTTTGGTCAGAAAATGCAGATAATGGGTTATCGAGCCCAGAAACAAATCGGCTGTCGGTCCCGTCCATTGCTATGGTTACTATGTCAATCATTGCAATTTTGAGAGTTATAGGGACAGTTCATACAAAAATGTAAATTTTGTCATCATTTACCCTCAAGTAGTTCCAAATGTCTTTGGTTCTGCTGAACGCAAAGATAAATATTTGTAAGCAGAGCCTAAAACTAACTAACCAGCTATGTTTACTAGGATAATGTCGAGACATTTTTTGGGGGAATTTTTTTTTGTGAAATTGTCCGTTCAAGTGGAAGACAAAGCGAAAGAGAGCTCATTTCAGTATTTGCACGATGTCGCTTTGGATGCTTGCGCACAAAACTTTCCACGCAGTGCGTAAATAACGAATTGAGTTGTCTTTTGTGTAGGGGTGTAACGGTTCACAAAATTCACGGTTCGGTTTGATACGATACAGTGGTGTCACGGTTCGGTACGTTTTCGATACAGCAAAAAGAAAGAAATGCCAGAGAAATTTCCTATTTATTAAAAGAAAAAATATTTTTAAATAAGTGTGTGTTTTCCTACATCTTGAAACTTTTAGTTTTATTAATGGGGGTAATCTTTGAAGGATGCACAAATAATGTTTTGGTCATCACATTAAAAATAAATGATTTAAATATGATAACATTTAAATATGATAATATTTGAGTTTTGAAGTGCTGGAAAAAGATGTGTAATGTACTTGAAAGCATTTTTCTATTCCTGCCAAACTTCCAGGGTTACAAGTTAGTGTTACTACATTAAATCCATGGTGGATGCTCATCTGTGGACTTAAAACCTATAACTAGTTAATTCATGGAACAATATTGCTCCTGATATCCACGTCAGCGCTGTTTGATCCGTTAATAACGGAGAAATTGTAATGCTTCTCACTAGATCTCGCAACGAAGTTATTTCTTCAGTGGCGAATTCAAATGCTTAGTTTACTGGACCTCTCAGCGCTGTAGGAACAGTGTCGCTCCCGCTGCGCTGATGTTGATGGTCCGAACTGATAAACGGTCCGTGAAGCACAAAATGAGTAGCGCAGTTTCGTTCTGCTTTCATTACGTTTGCCATTTTAAGTTGCGCAACGTCGTGGTGTTCGCGCCAGCGTGGATTTTGGTCGTCAGGAAAAATGCTCCAACGAATCATTCGGTTTGTAATGCGTACCGAACCGAAAGCCTCGTACCGAACAGTTCAATACGAATACATGTACCGTTACACCCCTACTTTTGTGTCTTCTTGGGCTTGAATCTTTATATTGCCAAGGCTTAAATGGTTATGGCATTTCTACTAGCATTTGCTGATTGGCGAGTGTTCATTTTAGGCCCTGTGTGAAACCAAACAGTTGTTGGGCACCATTGACTTCCATAGTATGAAAAAAAAAAAAAAAAAAAGAATACTATGGAAGTCAATGGTGCCCAACAACTGTTTGGTTACAAACATTCTTCAAAATATCTTTTGTATTCACCAGAATAAAGAAACTTACACAGGTTTGGAACAACTTGAGGTCCTAGTAAATGATGGCAATTTTACTTTTTGGGTGATCTATCCCTTTAATCAATGATGCTGTCTACACTTCACAATAAATTTCTTTACATCCAGTCTAGACTGTGTTTGTTAAAATGAGAGGATTCACGAGCTTGCATAACTAAAACTCTGGTGTTTTGAGTGGGCTAACTCGTCTAACTTAAACACCTCTGATTGGCCGTTGCATCCAAGGAATCAACAGATATGTCTGTGATTGGCTACACTGCTCAACCCTGCAAAAGCACGTTGTAAATAGCAACATTTGACGCTCTTCGCAGTGCAAACACAAATACGCACTAATATTACAGCTTCAACTGAGGGTGCTAAGAGACTAACAACTGAAATCTTTGTGACTCACCTAATGCAAAGATTGTTTAGCATATACTAAACACTGTTGCAAATGGACATCAGGCTTGACGTAAAGTTCATTCCAGTAAAATAACGTGTAGAGCTAAAATAAGCGAAATAATATAAAGCAACATGGTTGTTTGTTCTCCCACACATGTGAAGACTACCGCTAGCTAGTCACTACTGTATTTTCTTGGTCTAGCTTTATTTTTAGTCTTTTTGATGTCAGGCATTGCTGAAGATTTATCCTTACTTGTAGATGAAGAAACATCTGCATTTGTCCTTTTCAGCGACCCTGTTGATAACCATTCATCCATGTTTAAATCTGTTGTAGCCTACAGTATGCAGCAAAAGTATTGGTGGTTTACTCTTAACACAACCGAACAGCGAGCGTAAATAGTGCATACACAGTAACAGTTTAATATTTATTTTCTGTTATTTCATTATATATTGAACTATTATATGTAATTAGACAGTTTTACATATATTACCAAAATTATTATTTGTATTAATAGTGAATGGCGCCCCCTTGCAATATCGTCGCGGGCCACAGGTTGAAAACCACTGCAATAGACCAATAAATTATCATTTAGTCATAACACTTTACATAAGGTTTCATTTGTTAGAGAATGGTTTAGAAGCGGCTTAACATGAACAAACAATGAATAATACTTTTAACTAACATTAACAAAGGTTAACTAATGCTGTAAAACGCATACTGTTCATTATTAGCTAATGCATTGACTAAAATTAACAAATAAGACCTTATTATAAAGTGTTACAGCCATTATAATATCACAAAGTAGATTTTTTTTTTGTTCTGCATATCAGTTATTAGACACTTAAAGTCCCAATGTGGTTAATAATAAAAAATAAAAATCAAGCTTTTAATGTTGTTTATATGTCTATGTGGTGTTTTTAATGCGCTTTAACACGAAGCATGTGTAAGTTCATGAGTCGACAGCATTGCTGAGTATTTTCTGCTTAAAACTGCAGTGAACCAAAGACAGTCTCAAAAACAGGCTTTGAAATCGCTGGTGTTTCTAACGTCACAAACGACCTTTAACCAATCAGATCAACTCAGATCTCTAAGTGAGTGGAGCCGGGGCTCATTTGCATATTCATAGAACCGCGCATACTAAATGAAGAAAGAGTGTCGAGTTACATTCAAGATATTTTAAGGAAAAAAACGCTTAAATGTGTTATTTTGGTGATCAAAGATGAGTTTTAAGGTATAAAATGAATGACTACAGAGGGACTTTAAATATAATAATCTGTATTGTTATTGAGCCAAAAATCAATATCAGTCACCCTGTAATTTGAATCAGAGTAATTGAGAACTCACTAGTGACAGTGTTATTGGATGCGGTCAGTGCTGTGAGTGTGTTCACATCCCAGAGGAAGATCTGTCGGTCCAGCCCAGCCGAAGCCACCAGCTCTTTGTCTTTAGCATACGCCAATGCTTTCACATAGTCCTACATAAACACACACAAAAATACTCATGAAAAAATGAGTCGAAAAAACTATTCAAATGATTGAAAGTAGAAAATCAGATACAGTGCAAACTGTTTAATTGTGCAATATCATTACAATTTAAAATAACTTTTCTATGTGAATATCTAGTAAAGTGTAATTTATTCCTGTGATCAAAGCTGAATTTCAGCATCATTACTCCAGTCTTCAGTGTCACATGATCCTTCAGAAATCAGGAGAATATGAGGATCTGATGCTCAAGAAACATTCATGATTATTATCAATGTTGAAAACAGTTGTGTACAATTTTATTTTAGGATTCTTTGATGAACAGAAAGTTCAAAGGAACAGCATTTATCTGAAATAGAGAGCTAAAATAAATCAATACTTATATTTAGCAAGGATGCATTAAATTGAGCAAAAGTGACAAAGACATTTATAATGTTACAAAAGATTATATTAAAAAAAAATGAAATAAAACTTTTTATTCATCAAAGAATCCTGAAAAAAATGTACATAATTGTTTCAACACTGATAATAATTCATGTTTTTTGAGCATTAAATCAGTAAATTAGAAAGATTTCTGAATGATCGTGTGACACTGAAGATTCACTGAAATAAATCACAGGAATAAATTACATTTTAAAATATATTCAAATTGAAAACAGTTAGTAATATTGTTAAATATTATGACAATTAAAAAAATAGATCAAATAATCAAATTTTAATCAAATAAATGCAGCCTTGTTGAGTGTAACAGACTTTTAAAAACAAAAAATCGTACAGATCCCAAACTTTTGAACGGCAGTGTATTTATATACAGATATAAAAATTAATGCTCTGCAAACCCACACATAGCAGCAAAAATAAAGCTATCTTCAGGATGATGCCCATGTGACCATGCTAATGTAATGGGTAGGCAAAAAATAATAAAGATAAACAGTTAAGGATATCTGGCAACACTTTACAGTAAGGTTCATTAGTTAACATTAGATAATGTATCACCTAACATTGAGCAATACATTTGTTACAGTATTTATTAATCTTTGTTAATGTTCGATAATAAAAATCCAGCAGTTCACTGTTTGTTCATGTTAGTAATGTTAATATGTTAATAATTATGTATAAATAAATACACAAACATGCATGTATAATTTTACAACAAAAATCTATTTATATATTAAGTATTTATAATTATATACATTATTTTTAAATATACATGCGTGTGTGTGTATTTATAAATATACATTATTATTTTACACAGTACACACACATATATGATGTTAACAAAAACTTTTATTCTGCAAACAATTAGTTGCGATTAATCGTTATGAAGCCCTACATAAAGTGTTACCGGATATCTATACAATAAAGATAGTGCTGTCTCACATTTATGAATCACTGCATCACATCTTTCTTGGATCTCGAAGGCTTTTCACATTCAATCATTCAAAAATCATCTAAGTTTAAACAGCTCAGGATATTCACTAGTGAAGAGTATTTTCCGGTCATTGGTCACATGACAGTACCTTGTGCGTGCGCAGCGTTGACATGCAGAAGCCCTTATGTGCGTTCCAGACCTTCACTGTAGTGTCTGATGACGCTGATATCACTGTAGAGACAACAGACACGTATACATCTGAGCTGTACACAAACAACGAAGCCCTGCACTCGTCACACTCACGTGTTTTCCCGTTGCAGCACAGGACGATGTCATTGACCCAGTCTGTGTGGTGCTCCATTGATGCAATGTACGGATCCTGCTGCAAGACATTTACATTTAATCATTTAGCAGACGCTTTTATCCAAAGCAACTTACAAATGAGGAGAGCAATACAAGCAAACAGACCAACAATGTACAAGTGCTGTAACTTGTCTCAGTTAGTCGAGCACAATACACATAGCAAGGCTTTTTTTTGTTTTTTATATCAGATAGATAGTCTTAGAGTCTTAGACATGGCATTATTTAAAACAGTTTATTTTCATGGCAACATTTCAATTGCAAAAATACAAATATCATATAAATACAATAAAAACAAGCAAACAAACTAACTTTTTTAATTTTTTTAATAAAAAAAAAAAAAAAAAAATTTAAAACCTTTTCAGGCAAAATCTTACAAAAAAAAAAAGAACATCAGAAAAACAAAAACAGAATAGTATAGAATAGAAAAGGTAAGTGGTAGTATTAAAGGTACAATGTGCAGGATTTTTCGCCACCAGGGGTCGCTAACCTCTCACAATAACAAAGCCGTATATTGATGACGTATATTCCGCATTAAGCGTAATCCTGGATCTTGTCGTGAATCTGATGGATGTTTTATGGATGAGTGAATACATTGATGTTTTTAACATGACTGTGGTGTGAAGCAGGAGCGATTGCTAGACGTATAACATTACCAGCGCCACACGCAACACGAGTCCCGCGGATATAAAGGAATAAGGACTTTTATTCTACCGAACTACACGCAAGTGCTGAATTAATACTCACAGGTCAGTTTATTAGACGAATGAAGCTTGAGGTAACGCAGCGCTGTTTCACTCGCTCTAACACACTATCACACTAAACTGCAGTTGAGTGTGTTAAATGTTGTTAGGTTGTTTGTTGGCTGTATGAGACTAAGTAAGCTAGAATAACATACAGATCATATTCTAACATTTCATCATCTTGAACTAACGTTAAATAACATTGATTAGTTTTATGTACATTTGCTCACCTGTCTAATGAAGTACATGCAACACTCGCGTCTCTGTCAAGTCAAAGTTAGTCGTGGAGTGGAGCTCTCGGCATCTCAAAGATAGTCCTCTTTTTGTCTCAAAGTCTGCTTGCCATGGTCCATAATGCTTGATCAAAACAACAGCAGTGTGAGCGTACCGCTAGGCATAACCCAGTTGTCAACATCTTTCGCCATGGTTACTATCGCAGTACTGGGTCAAACCTGGCGGAAACCGGGGGTAACGCGGATATGACGTAATTGACTGGCGACTCCTCACACGCCCCGTTTCTTTGGTTAAAATCGCAATTTTCTCACGATTTACAAATAGTTGGAAACATTTGGGATATTGTAAGTAATCAACTAAACAAAACATATAACATTGGCCTAGTGGTTTTTGGATATTTTACTGCAAAAATCCTGCATATTGTACCTTTAATTGGTCAGCTGTTGATGAAAAGGATGAAAAAGATAGACTTTTTAAATTGTGACGCGCAGGAAAGAGCAGCGACATCATTTCCCAGGTTCCCTGATCAGTTTTGCGATCACATCGACAGGTTTACCTTGTGCTGGTTGACGCTCCATATCCTGATGATGGAGTCTCGTCCAGCGGTGAAGAGCCGGTTAAGAGCTGGATCCAGCTGTAGTGCGTTGACTCCATTACGATTATATTTCTCCACCTCATCTCTGATCACATACGACACCTGCAACACACACATGCTCAGAACTAGTTGCAGCGATTAATCTGAGGACTGTACACAGTAGGGCTGTACGATTAACCGCACTCGAGCGCATGTAGCCTACTGTATGAATAAATAAATGCCAGAACATGCACAGTGATCATTTATTTAATGTTGTGTCATAATATAGTATTAGAAAAATAGTTTTTCTTTGTTTGAAATATAAATGCAAGGTGTCGAGGCACTTTTTTTTTAATGCAAGTTGATCATCTTTTAACATGTTTACATAGATATACTATGAAAGCCGTTTTCGGCACATAAGACAAAAAAAAAAAAGCTTCGTAAATCATAATTATGACATAAAAAGTCAAAATTATGACAAAAAAAGTAATTATGACATACAAATTCATATTTTTAGGCTTTTTATCTCTCTATTTGTCCATTTTGTTTATAATTGGTTTATTTGTTCTTATTATATTGCTGATTGTTTACTCTTATGTAGGCTAATTGTTTTCAGGACATTTTTCTTACAGCAGTTTAACCTAGCATTAATTTTTACTGAAGTATCATATTGCAATTACTCATATCATGAAATAAGACTGATCATATCGCCCACCAATAATCAGGATTCCAATATTGACCAAAAATAATTGTTTATGATTTAATAACTGATTACGATTTGTCATGGTACAATAAATGGAAAGAGCTCTTAATACACCGTTTTGATGCTACTTATGATTCAAGCAGATTAGATTCATGATTCATGCAGATCCATTTAGCTTTTATTTTCAAAGTTTTTATAGAGTAATAAGAAGTGTAAGACTGAGGTAAAATATAGAACTAAAATGTGAGCACAGTATAATGCGTTTAAATGAGGGCATATAAATGAATATATATATATAAAATACAGCCTTTACAAGCCATCTTAGAATTACACTTAAGAAAAGACTTGAGTTCATTTTATTTCTAGCTCTTTTTTTACTCCTTTATTTGTATTCATTTATATATTACACATGACAGTAAAATAAAATGGAAATTTGTCAGTGTGATGAAACACTTTTTTTTTTATTTGATTACTTTTATTGTAAAAATTCCCAAAATTTTTAAGGTTAAATCATTGTTAATTAGTGTAATAAAGTTCAGAACTAATTTTGAGTTACTCCATGACGACTAATAATTTATAGACATTTTTTACTGGAAAGCAAAAACACCTTCATGACAAACAACATGTAAAATGCGTGTGCAGGCATGATATAGCAATATACTCATATTTTCTAACCTATACATATGTGTAGATCTTTAAATGTTCATTATTTTTATGTGCACATGCATGGTAACCACGTGACATGTTCAGTATGCTGTGTGCTTATATGGTCATGTAGTCAGCAAGCATATTCCCATATGTTCATCATGTATGGAAAGATTGTTATAATGACGCGACGTGACCTTATAGAATCCAAATCTGTGACCAAACCCGGCTAAATATTTCCATTTGCAGCTAATAACAGTCATTTAAACTCCGACACATCGAGTTTATGCTATCATGGATTGCAGTAAGCTGTCCATACAGACTTAGTATGCAGCATTCTTAGACACCTGACTCAAAACGCCCCAAAATTGCAGTCTGATAGGCAGCACACTAGATTTTGAGACACAGCCTGGCCTCCACCTCCCTCTGCGCCACACAAATACACACACCCGCGTTTAAAACAACCGTCACCACAGCGGCCTACAGTGTGAACACAACTATCATCGCACAAATAGCAC